>JAMKQA010174505.1:0-10124 GCA_024699735.1 Posidonia australis
ACCGTGAGGAGGAGTACCCGGTGATGGCCAGTGCGGGTGGGACACGTGCCCCATAGCTGGTAGCGTCCTAAGAGACAAGACAACCTTCCCAAGGAGGGGTTAGCATTGTGAGGGTTCTTCAGGTAGGGAAAATAGTGGGATTGTGATCGCTCCTACACAGGGTGGCTTCACCGTGGCAGTGCAGAACGCCGTGGTCGCTCTTCGGTAGATTGCGTGTGGCTAGAATTAGGTTACCTGGGGCTAGACTTCCCGACTCACTATGCATGGTTTTGGCCATTGAGGGTCTTTGCTTGTGGTTTTGGGTTAGTAGAGCTTCGGTTGTGGTCTTGGCCGGTGTGGGCCTAGTTTGTGAGGTTTTGAGAAAATGATTTGCAAAATGAATTTTAAAAGAAAAGTAATTATGATTTGCTTTCTGTGGTTTTCCTTTGGGGTACGTACTGGGTAATTTTTGTTACTCATACATTTTCCTAGTGTTTATGGTTTGCAAGTACAGGCATGCAGAGGGTTAACGTAGTGTATATAGTTTAAAGTCTCCTAGCCACACACATAAGTTCCTAATAGTTAGATATTTTCATTTTAATTTTTCTATAATTTAATTTATTTTAAATTATTATAAAAAATGTAGAACAATTAACATTTTGAAAGTTGTGCATGAAGTAGACAAAGGATGATGTGTGTCATGTGCATAGACGTACTGGTTCCTTTGAAATTTAAATTCTTGCCATGTGGGGTGAGTGGATGTGATTTAGAATCATTCCATGATGGGTGGCAAGGATGTGGAAGCTTTCCATTGAAGGGTGCACATGTGGCAAGGAACAATTCCTAGTCTTTAAAAGGTTATTGTAAGGTTCTCAAGATGGGAGATCTCTGGTTTTTCTTTCTCCACCCTATAGCTAGACATAGAATTCTGACCGGGTCGAGCCGGCCTGGCCCATGAAACAGCCGCGTCGGGCTGGGTCGGACCGGCTGCAACAGACCATGGGCCCGGCACGGCCCATGGCCCGCATTCGGGTCGATCCGGGCCAGGCCGGGTCCACGGGCCGACGGCCATTTTCCACGCACAGCGCGGGCCGGGGTCGGCCCGGACGGTTCCTGCAGGCCGGACTGGGCCTATCCGGCGAGCCCCTGCGGGCCGACCGGTCTGGCCCAGCACGGCCCACGACGGGCCGGGCCGGGCCCGACCTGTGGGCATTTTTACTGGACCCGGACTGGGCCGAGCAGGCCTGGGTCGGCCCGATCCGTTTTCCATGTCTACCTATTGCCGCCGACTCCCTCTCTCTTGACTTCTTTCATCCTTCTCCACTAGGTTGCTAGGCGTTCAAGGAGGTGACTTTTAGTTGGGTTGACGGCAACACACAACTATTCGTGCAAGGAAGCTTGGAGGATCGTTAAAACATGGCTTGCACGGTGGTGGAGTGCACAACTTCACGATAAACCAAGGTGAACCGCACGGAAGGAAGTGGTGAAGGCATGTTCGTAGCAAAGCTAGTCTTCTCCAAGGATTTGAAGGCAGACTTGCGTGGAGTAGTGGCGAAGATCTACCTTTTTATTTTCGTTTTTGTTGTTTTTAGAGAGATCAACATTGTCTAGGTGTTATTCTCTGTTATCAGATCTTAAAGATTGAGAAACCTATTTGTAGATGTTTTACCTTATGTTTAATCATTATATTCCAATGCATGCTTCTTAGTTTATAATTGCATCTGAGTTGTAATATATTCTGGAATCTCGCGGTATTCAGTAGTTAGAGTTACGTATGTTGCAGCTGCATTTGTATTTCAGTTTTTGATTTTGTTTCCTTCGTAGTTTTGACGAATTTTTTTGTTATAAAGGTGTTTGGAAACAAGTTGAGCTTCAAAGTATAATTTTTCTGGGATATTTAGAGGAACTTTCATGAGCCTTTGATAGCCATATATGCAACAGAAGCTGATTACAGATCTGTTCGGCCATTGACGCTAAGTTTTGTGTTTCTTCTGTCATTGCGGCACAAAAAACCCTAGTTTCGCCTTTTTTCGTGAAAGTGTATCCAGATAGCTTTCTGTTGAATTTTGTTTCATGGTATTTTGTTGAGTATAAATTAAGTTACGAATTTTCGAAGTTAGAGGTGCAAGCAGTGAAGATTTTCCGATTTTCTGCACCATTATCGTTCCACGATTTTCTGCTATTATTCCAAGTTGCAACTGCATAATTGGATATTTTTCCTGGTTAGAGTTTTTCTAGAGCTTTCCATTGGTACCTCAGTTGCCAATTTTGGAGTCGTAGATTGTGAGTTACGAATTTCCTAAGTTGGAGGTGAACTGCAGTTGTCGGCAGAAATGCATTTCTGTGTCTCTCTCCTGTGAGGCTAATCTGCTGTGATCCGACATATTTTCTCTGGAGTTGAATAATTTTCGCTGTTAGTAAATCTCCCAAGCTTTCCATTGACACCAAGATCATTAAATTCTGTTTTGTGTCGTGCTAGATAAAAATTTCTAAAGTTAGTCAGTGATTTCAGTCCATTAAATAGAAAAGTTTTGCATCTGGTTGTTGCGTGGAAATCTGCTATAATTTCACATATTTAATCAAAGGATTCATATTTTTTTAGTTAGTGCTCTTCCTGAGACTTCCAATGATACATCAATTATATTTTTTGGAGATCTGGATTAAAAATTACAATTTTTGGAAGAGGACTTGAATTACAGATTTTAAGTGAGGCATTGAACGTTGGAAATTCATCTTTTAATTATGCGTTTTCAATTGTAGCACCACTTTAATTGCATGTATTAGTATTGTTTTCGATTACTAATTCAGCATAATTCTATAACTTGTTTTGCTTTTTAAATTGGGTTGCTATTGGTGATTTTAATTCCAAGTATTTGATGGGTGTGTTATGAATGATACTTGCATAATTTACTTAAGTTAGAAGGTTTATAGATTATGCACATTTGAGCCATAAAATTCCATAATCAACACACCAAAGATTACTACAAAAGACTTACAACCCATTACAATTTAACTAGAATTGAACTTGATAACTCTTGACTTAATTAACTTTAATCCTAGACTATAATCTTTAACTCCTTATGGATTCGACCTATACTTGCCGATGTACTTCATTAGACGTCGTGTATTTATGGTTATTACTTTGGACATAAAATTCCAAACAAGTTTTTAGTGCCATTGCCGAGGAGTTGGATGATTGCTATAGGGTTATAGGTTATTTTTAGGTTTTAAATATTAGTTTAGAGTAAGATTAGTTGGAATTAAAAAATAAAAAAATTTAAGAATAATAATAATGAGAAATAAAAAAATTTAGCAGATGTCCTAGGAGAGACAGATAACTAGTCAGATGATGAAGAGGAGGGTGATACAGAGATAGAATTGCCGTATGAAGCCAATGAAGGAGAAGTATATGAGAATGATGTTTTGGAGGAAGTTTGTGTTGTGACACATGAAGACTTAGTTTTGGATTTAGCCAAACCTAGACTTGTGTGCAAACCCTCCATTGTAGAACCACCTTCACTTGAATTGAAACCTCTTCCTGAAAATTTGAAGCATGCCTATTTGGTAGACAATTAGACTTTACCAGTTATTATTGCAACTGATCTTTCTCATGATCAGGAATTAAGTTTGTTGAGCATGTTAAAAAGGCATAAGGAAGCAATTGGAGGGACAATGGCAGAGGTATTAGTCCTGCCATCTGCCAACATAGGATCCATATGGAAAGTAATGCACACCCTACAAGGGATCCTCAAAGAAGATTAAATCCCAACATCAACGATGTAGTTAAGAAAGAGTTTGTGAAGTGGCTAGATAATGGAATAATATACCCCATTTCTGATAGCAGTTGGGTCAGCCTTGTGCAGGTTGTCCCTAAGAAATCAAGGGTCACCATTGTTGGAAATGAAAGACATGAACTAGTACCAACAATAGTGCCCACAGGATGGTGGGTCTGTGCAAATTATAGAAAGCTTAATGCTACGACCCAAAAAGATCATTTCCCTTTGCCCTTTATAGATCAAATGCTCGAGAAATTAGTAAGGCAAGAATATTATTATTTCCTAGATGGATATTGTGGGTATAATCAAATCCCTGTGGCACTAGAGGATCAAGAGAAAGCAACATTTACATGCCCTTTCGGAACTTTTGTGTTCAAGTGGATGCCTTTTGGTTTATGTAATGCACTTGCAACCTTTTAGAGATGCATGATGGGCATATATACTGAAATGATTGATAGTTTTCTGGAGATATTTATGGATGATTTTTTCGTATACAGATCGTCATTTGAAGTATGTTTACATAACTTGGAGTTGGTACTAAAATAGTGTATAAAAAGGAATTTGGTTCTTAATTGGGAGAAATGCCACTTCGTGGTCAACAATGGAATTGTGTTGGGACATATAGTTTCTAAAAAAAGGTTAGAGGTAGATTGGGGAAAAGATGACTTGATAATGAATTTACCTGAACCCAAAACGATTAAGGAAATTAGGGTGTTTTTGGGCCATGTCAGATTTTATAGGAGATTTATTAAAGATTTCAGTAAAATCGCCCGACCCTTAACTAATTTATTGAAAGATGTTCCATTCAAATTTACCATAAATTGCAAGGAAGCGTTTTATGAGTTAAAGAATTCTTTAGTCTCTGCCCCAATTGTTTAGTCACCAGATTGGAGGCACCCATTTGAGATTAAGTGTGATGCATTAGATTACGCTAATGGGGCCGTCCTTGGGCAGAGAATAGACATGCATCCTTGGGTAATATCTTATGCTAATATGACCTTGAATGATCCTCAACTTAATTATACCACAATTGAGAAAGAATTCCTGGCTATTGTTTTTGCTTTAGAAAAATTCTGATCTTATTTATTGGTGGTGCATATAATTGTATACAGTGGCCATGCAACCTTGTGGCACCTTTTAGCAAAGAAGGATGCAAAGCCCTGATTAATTAGGTGGATCCTCTTGCCATAAGAGTTGATGTGGAGATTAAAGACAAAAAAGAGTGTGAGAATGTGGTCGCAGACCACTTGTCGAGATTGGATGCACCGCCTTCATCTATTCCACCAATAAATGATTCCTTTCCTAACGAGCAGTTATTTGCCATTAATCCAGTGCTGTGGTATGCAAACATAGTGAATTACTCAGCCACAGGATCAGTTCCCCATGATTGGTCAAGGCAAGATATATAGGAAGTTTTTTTCTCAAGAGTTAAGCATTATTCTCGGGATGGTCCATATCTGTTCAAGCATTGTCCGGACTTAATTAGACAGAGATGCATCCCAGATCAGAAGATAAGGAGTGTTTTATCTTTCTGCCATGACCAAGCATGTGGAGGTCATTTTGGGTCAGAAAAGACAGCCACTAAAGTGCTACCAAGTGGATTTTTTTGGCTGACATTTTTAAAGATGCACATAAATATTGCTTAAATTGTGAGAAATGCTAGCAGGTGGGGTGAATATCAAAGAGAAATATGATGCCCCTCAACCCTATATTAGAAGTAGAAGTCTTTGATGTATGAGGTATAGATTTTTTAGGTCCATTTCCAAATTCTAAGGGATTTTTATTTATTCATTTGGCAGTGGACTATGTATCTAAATGGGTTGAAGCAGTCTCCACCAAGATGAATGATAATAAGGTTGTGATTAATTTTATTGAGAGCAATATTTTTTCAAGATTTGATATGCCTAAAGCCATTATCAGTGATAGGGGAACTCATTTCTGTAACAGAAGTTTTGAGGCCTTGATGAAGAAATATGGGATTATACATAAACTAGCCACCCCTTATCATCCCCAGACTAGTGGACAAGAGGAAAGTGCCAATAAGCAGATTAAATTAATATTGGAAAAGATAGTAAATTCCACTAGAAAAGACTAGGCGTAGAAGTTAACTGATGCTCTATGTGAATTTAGGACAGCTTATAAAACAGCTTTAGGAATGTTTCCTTTTAGACTTATTTTTGGAAAGGCATGCCACCTACCAGTCGAATTGGAACATAAGGCACTTTGGGAAATAAAGAAACTTAATTTTGATTTGGAAGTTGTAGGTGAGTACAGAAAATTACAATTGGTGGAACTGGAGGAATTAAAAAATGAGGCTTATGAAACCTCCAAAATTATTAAGGATAAAATTAAAGTATTTCATGACAAGAAGATTTTGAGAAAGACTTTTCTACCAGGGCAAGAAGTACTACTTTATAATTCTCAGCTTTCCTGGGAAATTAAAGATGAGATGGAATGGACCATATGTTGTTAGCACAATATATCCTTATGAAACTGTGGAGATTGAGAATCCTACAACAAGAATATTTTTAAAGTTAACGGTCAGCGATTGAAGCCATTCCTTAACCTTCCAGAAGAACTTCAGCAACCAGCGTATTATATAACATTAGATGACCATTTTAAATATGAGAATTGACTTCAAATACATACATATATATATATATATATATATATATATCTTTAATCAAATCAAACTTCTAGTTAAGTGATTGTATAATATATATTTATTATATATATCTATTTTCATTTTTCTGTGTTTGATTTTTATTTGGTTTGTATATATCAATTAAGTGATTGTAGTAGTTGTATTTTAATAATTCCTATTCTCTTGTAGTTAGTTATTTTTGTAATATAACTTAGGTTCATGCTTGCATCATCTTTTGGTAGGACCGTTAGCGATTGGCTCAGGACTTAGTGCAACAAGTAGTTCATTGGGTACGACCATGTTTGCAGATATTTCTTATTTTGTTGTTTGGACTAGTGCATGTGTGTGTGGGTCAGGGATAGCCATAATAGATTAATTCGTGTTGATTCTATTACTAGGGAAGAAATGGCTACCATGAATCCCCATAGGACTTTTGTGTGTGGTGGGGTGGCTGAATTTGTTGGATTTTTATTTTTTATTTTCATGACTTTTGGTGGATTTTTAGCTATCATGCATGATTTTTTGTTTGAGTGTTTTGAGTTGTTTTCCATTGTTATTACTGTTGGCATATATAACTTCAGTGGTTAAGGGTAAAAGATGTCCTCTAGGGAAGCTTCGATAGGGAAACCAATAGGAGGGATCATCCCTAAACCTGGGATGGGAAGGAAATATGAAAAATTGCCTCATCCAATCTACCCTAGGTTTTATTTACACTCACACCACTGTACACATGGTTCTTGGCTAAGGATAATAGAGAAAACCTGAACCACTTGGATTATAATTTGGGCAACTTAGGATTTATACTCGGGGTTGTTCCCAAATAGATTTAGGTTAGAATGAATAAACTCTTGTATCGTGGCCTTAGTTACTTGAGTAATTAAGTTCAAAGGGGTGTTTTAACACCTAGTGTCCTCAAATCATTTGGCTTGGGAATCATTGGCCCAAAGCTCGTTACAAAGGTAGTAGCTAAGAAAGCCAAAGGGTACAAGAGAAATAGGTAGCTGTAGTCCAAAAATCACTTAGTAATCGAGTGCGGAGCCTCGGCAAGCCTTCGTTATTCACGTAAAAATGTGGTTGGACGATGAAAGTGTAATATTAAAAAAAAAAGAGAGGAAAAAAATAGGGGCAATGTCTACTCAGGGTAATCTTGGGGAGGGCTTTTCCAAATGAATAAAATAAGTGTTGGGGGTGAACTTGAAAACTTTAGTCTTGAACCTATTTTACTTACACTAAGTGCAAAGGGAGTTAGAGTTGAGATGGTGAGGTGAACAATAGGACTTGAACTCCCATGCCTAGGGAAGGGAGAGTCCAAACTTGAGGTGGAACACTATAATCAGTACTAGAGGTACATTGGAAACTTTCTAACACATTAAACGAATATGGATAACAATGTTAGTATCCAGACAACGACCCAGAGCTCCATCCATGAAAATCGCCCAACATGGGATCGACGATTGGAACCCTAAAACACCAAGAAATCCAACTAAAGCATATATTTTAGACCTCTGAGCCTACTCCAAATCCACACAAGCAAAACCAAAATCTGTCCATCATATAGGGAGAAATAAATTCGAGAAGCCATAGGGGTCAAAAATGACCTAAAACCACACATCTCTATAAATGGCACCATAAATCACCACAAATTCACAATAAATTCTAAGAATGTGAATTTACTAAGATTTCATGCATTCCAATCATTTTCTACTAATTTCATGCTTCCTATGGTACAAGGTGAGATGCGTACCTTAATACAATCTCCGGTGACCCTTCTCTGACCACCAGCCACTTGTGATCCTCTAGAGCCTCCACGACTCTAAGGATGACTCCCCGGAGCCACACGCCACTGCCACAAGCTACCACACACCGCCACGCGTCGTCGAGCACATCGAGCAAAGGGAAGAGGCATGGGAGAAAGAGGGAAGAGACAAGAGAGAGGGAGAGGGGCGAGACAGGGGGAGGGGAGAAAGAGGGTGGGGGTGCGGGTGAGTGGGAGAGGGTGGGAGGGAAGGAGACAACAAGTGAGGGAGGGGGAAATGGTGCTCGGGAGGAGGACGACGAAGCGAGGGAAAGAGGAGGAGAGGTGCGGAGGGAGGAGGTTGACGGCCATAGCTTTATACGCGTAGATGATGGTAGCTACATGCATGCATGCATAGTGCAACCACCAGTCATCCGCACGTGCCAGCAACTAACCGCACCAACTGGCCCACAAATGCAGGTCCCACGCGGACCCACACACGTGTCCATAAGTACAGTGCCACAATGCACTATGGCAACTACGCACAGGGACACGCAAATAGAAGTCAATCCACGAGGCTCAAGCCCAAAATCACAAATTTACACAAACAGGCCTCGAAACAGTAACACCCATCCAGAAATAAATCCATTAAAATGTAAATAATTACAAAATGAATTTACAGGTGTTACACCTAGTCACACCTTACTTATACTTGTCTATGTTGATGACTTAGTTGTCACTGGCTCCAATCCTTTGGAGATCACTTAGTTTATCATGGGTCTCTGCTCCACATTTGACCGTCAGCAGTTAGGGCCACTTGGCTTATTTCTAGGCCTTGAAATTACTCAAACCAAGGATACACTTCAGCTATGTCAAGCTCGTTATGCCTTTGACCTGCTGTGGAAATTTGATATGAGTCTTTGCAGCCCTTGCTCCACTTTGATGGCTTGTACCTCTACTTCTCAACAAAAGCTTGACTCTACTCCGATCAAGTCACCTACTCTCTTCCACAACATCGTGGGGGGTCTTTTGTATCTCACCTTGTCCCGACCAAATATAGCTTATTCTGTCCACAAAATCTATCAACATCTCCAACATCCTACCGTTGTAGACCTTAGGAGTGCCAAACGAGTTCTTCATTATGTCAAAGGAACTCTCACTCATAGCATCTGCTTTCATCATCATCCAAAACGATCATTGCGGCTACAAGCATTCATTGATGCTGACTGGGCTAGTGACCCAGTTCATCGCCGGTCTGTCTTTGATGGCTGTGTCTTCCTCGGTGGCAACTCAATCTCTTGGCTTGCTAAAAAACAAACAATTGTCTATTGATCAAGCACTGAGTCCGAGCATCGTGCAATTGCCTGCATTGTCACAGAGGTTAGGTGGCTCTATTATCTCCTCTGAGAGCTTTCCATCCCTCTTCGCCACTGTTGGAAATCCACTGAGACATGTCTGCCATTTAGCTCAGCCACAACCCAGTTTTCCATGATCGTACACGTCACATTGAAATTGCTTTTCATTACATACGTGAGCTCATTGCCTGCAAATCCATCTGTCTCACCTACATTCCTTTTGCTGATCAGATCATCGACGGTTTCACTAAAGTACTTCTGGCTGACCGGCATCAATGTTTCTATTCTAAGCTTTTCCTCCAATCTCTTCTGGCTCGCTTGAGGGGGCGTATTGAGTATCTGAATACGTAGACTATACAGTCTCTTGTATTTCTAGAGGCTTTTGGTTGATTCTTCTGTTATGCCAGCTCAGCCTTCCCTGTGCGTATATATACATCTACCTATTTACGTGATTGAAGCAATGAACATTGGTTTATACTATAGCACTGAATTCCTTCTGTTGTAAATATGTCTTGAATTATGTCTTTGTTTCAGGGTTAGTTTGGTCATTAGACCATTTAGGTGCCCTAGTATTTAAGAAGGCTAAGGCACAGACTATGTAACCTCTTTGGCATAATGTAGCCCTATTTTGTCTC
>JAMKQA010174508.1:0-11436 GCA_024699735.1 Posidonia australis
GTGGACTAAGCCGGGGTTGGCTGAACCACTATAATTCTTGGTGTTTTTGTGATTGAATGCTTGTGTGTTAAATCCTTAAGATTATTCAGATTGCATAACAAATTTCAAAGAGTTAATAAAAACCTGAAAATCTCTATTCACCCCCTCTAGAGAAGCATTAGTATCCTACAAAGACAACTTTCCTATGGCTTTATGGGGATATTTGGGAGATAATTGTAAATTCCTAGGAGTACATGAATAAATAGAAAATTACATCAAAAATAATTACAAATATGACTTTTCATTTTCTTTTTCTTTCATCATCTAGAGTTCTTCCAGGCACATAGATCTCTATTTTCTTCAAATATCTTCTCTTTTATACTTGAATATTCTGAGTCCTTTATTGATCTTCTTTGCAAATATAAACTAAGAAATATTCTCATAAAGCACATTAGTCTTTTGTTATCATCAAAATCAAGATAAGGCTAATAAAGCCAACCGACCCTATTCGGACAGGATTCCCTTAGTAGATGACAACGTCGAGAGAAGTAGAGAATAAAATGGATCACAACACGATTTTTGCTTGTAGTTTTCCTAGCTTTTTCACTTGTTGCATAGAAGGATGTTGGTCAGTTCTGATGTTGTCGTTCACTTGATGGCAATTGCGTATCATAACAGTCTTCATTTTAAGTGAAGTCTCATAATCAACAACATATGATTTTTAATAAGAAAAGCTTCTGTATACACCAAATTCCACAACAAATCATATAGAATCTGTTTTTATTTTTGGAAGATATTAAAAAAAAGATTGTTGGTCGTGGCCAAACTCTTTGATAAGTGAATTAGTATAGGATTTGGAGTTGAGTAAGCAATACGTGACGTGTATTGTGGAAGTCATCGCTTCTAAAAAAGAGAGTAAAATCTCATAATCAACAATATGATATGACTTTGAATGAGCAACACATGATATGATTTAAGCTTATAGTTTACGACTTGCAGTGGTGGTGCCATGTACGCTACTGTGTTTTGGGTGGAAGTTTACAAAAAACCCTTTAAGGAGTTTATAATGAGTTTTAAGAAAAGTAGGGATTAGGAATTTAGGACATGGAACAATAGACATCGTATGATGTAGTAGGCATACACATTCGACATTCATCTCTGTGATGGTGTGGCTATGCAAACTACGCCATCCACCTTCGACCTCTGCAGCGACACAGTCAAATCATTCATCGATTCGCCCATCCTCGACAGTTTGACTTCGAATGACTCTAGCACGACGCCACTCCGTTGCTCCACGATATGTCGATCTATCCATGATCTATTTCCCAACATTGAACAACTTCGACACTCTGCACCCTGCATCCGCAATCAAGATGGTCTTGCCTTAAACCTCCTTCGACGCACTCGTTGCCTTCCTTAGTCCTCTAACAACGTGACGCCTTAATGACTTGTCTTCGTTCTCGAGTCGATTCAATAACTTGTAGGTAAGGTTGCCGATGCTTAGCAAATAACATTTTTTAACAATTGATTAGTTGCCAATGACATTGTGTTTAGTAATTAGCTTTCTTATATAATTATAAATTGATTATACATGTATCTTTTTTTTTGAATTGATTATGATATGACTATACCTTACATAGTGTCTCATATCTTGAAAAATCACTCTGTTGACAACTTGTACAAAAAATCATTTCTCAACAGTCAGTGGTCCTCAAATTCCCTGTATGGAGATTAGAATAATAATCTTCCGAGACCTTGAAGAGTAATCTAGAAGTTACAACACACCAAATCTCAGGTCAACTCAACTCACAATATTCCTTCAAACTCCACCGTCCGATCCCACCCCAGACCCAAACAAGCCACTCCTCTTCTCCCCGCGCCTCTCCAGTTCTAACTCGCCCAATTCCCAAACCACCCCTCCACCAAACCACACTCCCGCTTGGTAATCTCCGTAAATAACCCCTCAAGCACGGGTAATTATCCATTCGATTCGTAGTTTCTCGCCTCCGCCTCCACCTCCACCTCCACCGCCTCCTATTCCTATTCCTTCACCTACGCCGACCGCGAAATGCTCCCGCTCTCTTCTACCCCTATTCCCTTGATACCCTAGAAATCTCACATCTCCCAGCCCCCGATTGTTCCCTGTCTCGCTACGATGGTGGCGGTGGATTTTGCGTTCCTGCTCCCGTCGGCGTGGGAGATCGAGGTAGCGGCCGCCGGAGCGGTGTTCTTGATTGGGGCGTGCTCGTTCTTCGGGTTTTGTCACGTGGTGGAGGATCGTGGTGTCGGTGGTGGTGATATGGAAGGGGATGGCGGTGGGGAGTTGCAAGGTGGGGAGGTAGAGGAGAAAGATAAGGTACGTTAATTCATCAAATTTTGGATTGGATTTCTGGTGTTATGTGATCCTTTTTTTTCTTCAGTGTTTGTGATTTTGAAATTTGCGGTGTTATGTTTTTTTTTTTTGGGTGGGGGGTCGATTAAGTCAGCTTGTAGTTTTCGACTGTTTTTTGTTTATAAGTGCGTGAGTGGAATGATGTGTAGAGTACAGGATGTCGTGTTGTCTGATGTGATATACGCGTTTGGATATAATATGCAAAACAATCCACGTTTCATGATCCATAAACGTGTGAATTGGGGAAATTTACTCAAGACATCGACATTTTTTACATGTTTTGGATCGTAAGAGAATCAGTAAATCCAATAGAAAACTACTGATAGTGCATCTGTGTTAGATGATCACAGTATGTACATATCTTGGCAATGAATAGATTGTTTAAATCAAGGTTTGTCTTGGACTTTGGTCCTTCTAAAGTAGCAAACATGTTGGACATTGGTAGTAACTTTTGTAGGTTAAAAGTAAAAACATGGTAAGTCCACTCAAAATTTTGAATTTTGATTTGAAACTCTTAGATAAGCTAAAGTAGGCAATAGGAAGTATAGTTTGATTCTTTTGTTTTTTTTATTTAGATATTTTGTAGTTTAAATGGAGTATATGCTTTAAGTTAAAAAAATCAGAACTATGCACCATTATATTTTTTTTAATTTTGAGACAAATATCAATTTAATAAAGTAAGAATGGGAATTTCACTGGTTGAAATTGAGAGAAAAAGGTGATGATGCATTTTAGGAGAGGAAATACTTGAGCTCCTTAGGGAGAGTTATCTTGTCCCCTAGATATTCTCTATCTATCCATACAGTATTTATTTAGTTACATTGCCCTTCTGTTGAAGAGATATGCTTCAACCATAAAAACCTGTACTGGAGGAAATGTTTATTCTTCTAAGTGTGGGTTTTGTGTCAGTCAAAAAGGAGGAAGCATAATGTTTATTTTCCATGTGCAGCATACTTCTTTGTTTTCTCACCTTTTTCACACACTGATCCTTTCTAGTTAAATGCTTGACACTTGCATGATCGTATTGTTACTGGATTGCGAGAATGTGGGGGACGGGGGGGGGGTTCTATCCAAAAGGATTGTTGGACTAATTACAAAACTGGCACATGTATCTTTTAATTTATTGATGTTGATATGATATGAAATCTGATACAGATAAAGATGTGGCATCCATTATACATGGATCATGGTTGCTGTTCAAATTGGGGTGATTTATATTTCTCTATCTTTTAATTTGTTTATCAAATCTCGATAGGGTTGGATCATTTGCAAATAAAGGTTATTAGGACACAAAAACAGGGCTGTCTTTCACCTACAGCCATCATATTGTAGGTGTCACATTTTTTTTTATAAGTTTTGAAAATAAATTTAAAATCTGAATTTTTAAATCTATTGCTTTACCTACAATTGCTATAGTTTCATAACTTCTGCATTTTACTTCCCTTTGGTTAAAGCATTAAATTTTAACCATCAAATGTGAAATTTAGTAAAACTTGGGATCTTAAGATGAAGGGGACAAGGTGTTGTGTTAATCGAATTATGATGAAATTTCAACTACTAAAACTTTGTATGATGAATGTACATAAGGTTAAAAATGGAGTGCCTACAGTCATGTTATTGTGGCACGGTGCCACAATAGCAAGTTGGGGTGCTGAGGCACCACAAATAAATAAATAAATAAATTATTTTCAGACCTTTTTCCTGCATGTGTTATCTTATTATATGCAATTATGCATTGATATATCATTTCTAATCTATATTAAACACTAAATAACATTGGGATATACAAAAAAAAGATTTAAATAAATATAATGAGATTAACAACAAAATCAAAAGTTAACATAAAGAATAAAAGTCACAAATCACAAATAGATTAACATGTAAATAACAGACAAACAATAAATCTTAGTCAATAAAATCTAAATAGAAGATAATAACAATAACTACAAGTCTTAGTCAATAAAATCTAAATAGAAGACAATAACAATAACTACAACAATAAGTTTTAATCAATAAAATCTAAATAGAAGACTAACATTTAGTCGAAAAAAGGATCAAATGAGTAATGGATCATCAATTGTCCTCCAATGTTAATATTTCATCCTCTTTTTCTTCTTCTTAGACTTCTTGCTCTCATCCTCCTCTTCCTCTTCAAGTTCCTCTTCTTCTTTCTCAAGTGTTTCCACAGGCTCTGTTTGGCCTGTGGAAATGTGAGTAGCAGTTACTTAGCACTTTTTTTCCTGGATATAGATATTATATTGCCTTTTACCTGTGTTATGCAGTAATTTTTCCATCTGTTTGACATGCAGTTCTGCACTTCTTTTGTAGATGAGCCAACTGAAAGGGGAATCACAGGGTTCCGCATATGTAATCAAGGTACTTCAGACTCCAAAGGATATGGATCTGTTACCCATAAGCATTCTTGGCTTGAAATGCAGTACTATTTCTTGCTAGAGTTTTTTGTGCTACCTAAGTAAATTTTGTTTATTGGAATTTTTTTTTGAAACCAGGATTTGTGTTTGATATTGTTTTAGATCTGATACGGGAAGCTTTTTCCATAAAATAATTCTCTTGTTTCCAACAGTGTATGTTGGTTTTGATTTCATTTAGTTTTTTTTTCCATAAAACCAAGACTGCTGTGCCATACTAGATTTTTTTAGTGAGACGGCAATTTTTTTTTGAAATAATTTCCCTTTTATCTCATATTCTAATAAAAAATGTGAATCTTTTCTTTGAGTTTACAGTTAGAACTCCTTGCTGCCAAGAATTTGATCGGTGCAAATCTAAATGGCACTTCTGATCCTTATGCCATAATAATCTGTGGTGAACAAAAACGATTTAGGTAATTCATCTTTGTTCACGTTTTTAATGCAAGTAGTTTACTTTGATAACAACTTTTCATGTTTTGATACTTTTAAATATGGACATCGAAGACAACAAAAATTGGCTATGAGTGGCTCTTGATACCATGCTGAATATAGACTTCCAACTTGAAACCAATTGGTTTCGAGTTAGATGTCCATATTTCATTAGATTTTTTTGAACGGTAATCTAGAAAGTTTTATTAAAAAAACAAAGGAGTTACAACAGCAAGTCTTATCAAGAAAATAAGCCAAAACAAAATACAAGAATAATGAAAGCAATCAAAACAACAAGGATCCTTGCAACCAGTCACAAATGAAACAATTAGGATCCTTGGAATCATCTACAACAGGACATCATTCCGAGACAACAGAAACAACTTTGTCTCGGATCTCCTGACAAACAAGCCTCTTCCCCTGAAATATTCAATGATTTTGCTCCCATCTAGTCCACCATATTGCATGCGGAAGTACCCTTTAAATCCTTTTGCAATGGCCAATCCAAGTAGGGAGCCCAAGTATGGAGCACCATCACCCACACACTATCTCGCAACCCCATAGGAAATGATAGAGATCCTCTTGTCCCACATAGCACAAGGCACAACAGCTAGTTAGGTGAAACCAATGTCTTTGCAAAGCTGAGTCAGTCAACACATCTCCATGAAATATCTGTTAAACAAAACACTGAATCTTCAAGGGGATCTTACTGTTCTAGACCCACGAGTGGCATCCCACCCTAACTCCACCAGAAGTCATGATTGAGAAGAGAGATGAGACTAAGTAGTTTCCATCCTTGGCCCACAATTATGTGTTGGGACCAGATGAAATAGAAAAGCAATTTGAACCCACATTTTCAATCAAAACATGCGAAAAAACAAGATCCAAGGTTTCCCTGTTCATGAGATCCCTCCTAGCCCTAAACAATTCCAGAACACTGTCTCACAAAAACACTCCCTTATACTAGCGGCAGACTGTACAAAAAGAAGTAATAAACTAGGAAATAACTGTCTCAGAGGCATAGAGTCAACCATGAATCCACCCAAAACCGAATCTAGTCGCCACAATCCACTCTCAGTTTTACACCACACCACAATAGACTCAGCTTCTAGAATCCCACCTCAAATAGGAGAGACCCTTCTCAAATGATCACCTACCTTACCCAAGATACGAATCCAGTCTCATATTTCATTAGATACTATTTTTTCTTTTTAATATATCATTTGCTGGTTGCTTTATTCCATTCTTTTAGATGATATTGATGCCATCTCTTAGAAGTTTGAGGTAGATGACCTTGAACACTTCCATGATGTTGATTGTTGAGGAATTAGTTCATTGATCACAACTGCTTACATGAATATTTATTAGAAAAGAAAATTTGATAGATGCAGCAGCTTCTATCTTAACTACACAAGTATTCCCTATCAATTTTTTTTCTTTTTATAATATTGATCCGGAACTTTAAATCAGGATCACGTGATGTAAATATGTGGGTGATGGTAAGTTGGTGGCCTTGGGATGGAGTTTATGCCTAAGAACGAAGAAGATCCAGGGTCATTTTAAAGTTAGGGTGTCACAAGAAAAGGTTTTGTAGGTTAGAGAAAGTGAGTTAGTGAGATGAATGCTTTTTGGTGGATGTTGTATTGGCAAATTTGGCATATAGGATTAAGGGGCTATGTCGGGTTAGGATGACCAGCATATCTAAATCTCTCACCTTTGTCATGTGATACCATTGAGGTTGAGACTTCAGAAAGCCTTCAGGTCTTAAAATCTCTAGTGGGAGTAATTTTTTATTGTTAAAATGCATTTAGATGTCTCTGCTGTCATATAACTTTCAGCTATTAGCTTGACAAATAGTTTCTGAAAGTGTTCACAGCTTCCCAAAGGGATGGACTTGAAGAGAATGTTGTTTAAATTTTGTATTAGCTTGATGAATGATTTCTGGTGGTATTCCCAAAGGGATGTGCTAATAGAGGCACCATTTTAGACTACTGGAATGCACTCTGTTGTGAGCAGGAGAAAGATATGATGATGGATTGTGAGTTCTTCGTGGAGGAATTTTTTTTGCCATTATTAGCTTGCAATAATTGTTTTTTTCTTGGTTTATGGACCTGTTCAAAAATGTGAAAGGAAAGTTGTTTACTTTTAGATAGGATAAGAAGGCATAATATGTTTTCCCATGTGCATAGTTGTGATACTTTTGTTAAATTAGACGAGTATTGATTTCTCAATGCACACTTGAACATATAAGTAGAATATTCTGGATATGGCTTCTATAGCTTTGTAGATGGGCACTGCATGGGGAGAGTTAATTTTGTATGCACTATAAAAAAATGGAAACCTAGTGCACAAGACTAACACCAGTTTGGGGTACAGAGGAGGGTCCATATGTATGCAATCTCAACCTGCATGTGGAGAGGATCTTTCCTTGACTGACTTGAGTGCATGATGTTCACGTCTGTAACACCTGTAATTTGTTTGCCTTCAGTCGTGTAGTTTATTTATTAAATTGAAGGTGTGTGTTTTAAGCGGATTTTTTGATGTAGATTTGGGATGTGTGGTTCCAACGTGTAATTTAGACATAGTCCTATGCTAGTTTTTAGTAAATTAGTAGTTTGCTGTTGTAATTGGATTAATGATGAAGTTATTTTGGTGCTTTAAAGACGAGTTGATATTTAAATTCTTGTGGATATTTAGGATGAATAATCTTGGATTATTAATGATGATTAGTGTGGAATTTTAGATTGTACACCTGATTAATTAATTTCTTTGTGCACAAGTGATTTGGTTATTAATGAATGATTATGTGGATTGGATTTTTGTGCATAGATTCTTTCTTGCACATAGCATGCTTGAGGAGTGTTTTATGCAAATGTTGAAGTTGATTTGCCAAGTGCACATGTGTTGGTGCAAGTGGTTGTGTGTGGAGTGACTCGTGGTTAAGTATTTGCAACACTTCTACCAGTGCTGCGTGGGTTTTCCTTGGGCTCTTGGCTATAAAAGGAGTGAAGGAGTTTTTCTCACTTTATCTTTCCTCACTTCCTTCTCTCGTACGACAGAGAAAGCTGAGAGGAAGAGAGCCTTGAGAGCCTGAGTTTCTTCCTCCTTGGTCGAGAGCGAGTGAGTGAGAGGTGAGAGTTCTTGGTCGTGTTTTCCTTGTGCTTGTAGGAAGAAGGCGAGCTCTGGTTGATGCTACAAGGAGCATTATCACTGACGATCTTCCCTCCGCTGTGTGGGAGGTTGCAGTAGTGAGTTGAGCACGACTTTGGGTTTACCTTTCCTTTTTCCATGCATGCACGTGTGATTCGTGCTGATCCTTGTTGTTGGTGGTTGGCCTGGGACGTTGTGGCGTATTTATGAAGGGGAAGGAGAGTTCCGATTGTCGTTCGTGTGTGTGCAAGCTCGTGAAGGTGAGTTTTGGGTTCGTAGTTGTTGGGTTCTTGTTTTCCTTCCTTGCATGCACGAGAATGGAGTTAATCTGCGATTGTTGGTTCTTGTTGGGTGTTGAGTGGCTTATGCATGCTCAGTTTGAGGCGAGAGTTGTGGTTTTTGGAGCTCCGACATTGGAGATCGTTGGCATTTGAGTTGGGTTCGTGTGTGGTTGGGCTGTGTGTGTCATTTTGAGGTACACACTCCTTTGATCTCTCTTTTTAAATGTGAAATATGGTAGAATGATGATGCATGTGTTGATCTTATTGTATGAGAAATTTACCATATTTTTAGTAGATTTTACAATATTTTTACAATAATTAAACGTTGGATTGTCTTTTTGGGTTCATTGTTCATCATGTATTTATATGTTGGCTTTGATCTCGGTTATTTTTGATTTTTACACACTAGTTTATTGTATTTTTCATTCCAAATGATAAAGTATTCTGATATTTTCATTTTGGCACGTTATATGCGATTTTTAGTTTGATGTGGTGAGATCGGGGAGTTGTTTTTGAGCTTACAGTTTAAATACTCTGTTTTTCCACTAAGGACATGCAAGAAAGGCGAGTATTATAGGTGTGTAATTCAGGAGAGTATCGTAGGTGAGTGTTTGGCCTTTGGTTTGTTTATCCTAAGAATGGTTTTGAATTGTAAAAATGTTTTCGAAATGGTTTGAGAAAAATGTTGAGAATGCTTGTGAAAAGATTTTTTTGTGGTTTTGTTATAGATCAAGAAATTGAAGGATTGTATTGTTGGAATTAGGAGATATGACAATATTCGTGGAAGTTAAGCACAAAGTTTAGATTGAGGTTTGGAGATCAAGAGGCTGTTGGTAGGTGTCGTTGAATCCTGGAGGTATGACATTTCTGGATTGGTGTTCACGAGATCGAGACTGAGGTCTACGAGTTAAGGTGTTGGCTGGATCCAAAGGTCTGATACTTTGCTTGCTCTAGATGTTGAGACTTGGGATGTTGGTTGGATTTGAAGGTTAGAGACTCTATTTGTTCTAGGCACTGAGACTAGGACGTTGAGAGAATGGATTATGCATAGTTTAGGCCAATATAGGTAGTTACACGTGTTCCATTTCTGGTGATGTCTTAAGAGAGAACAACTTTTCCAAGAAGGATTAGCTTTGTTGAGGATCCTTTAGAGAGGCTGGACTTCAAGATAGATAGGCTCTTTGTCGGGTAAGTTGTTTGTGGCAGTACAATGCACTTTGGTAGTTATTTGTAGCGGCAATTGGTTGCTTGGTGTCGAGCAATAAAACTCAAAATTCTACCTGTATGGCATCTTGATTTTGCTAAAGTTTTGGTTCATGTGGCTTGAGTTTATTTTGGGGAGATGTTATTTTTAGAGTTTAACATGCTTTTACGTTGTCTATGGTTTTACAACATTGGTTAAAGGTTTCAATGTTATGATTCTGGATTTGTTGGGATCTTGTTGAGTTTTGTATTTCGATTTTTATGATTTTTGTATGGAATGTGTGTTAGGTGATCTTTTTCGTAGTCACTCACGTGTTTTTTGATTTTTAGTTTGTAGGTACTACGTAAACTTTTCTTTGGTGTATATCATAGGAGTCACATAGTCGTATACTATAGATTCCTAGGTAGATAGTTCTTTGATTACCCTTTGATTTTATGATAATTGAGATTGTATTATGTTTAAAATTATTTAAATTAATATTTTGTGTTGTAATGACTGAAGATGTTACAAGGTCTGAGTGGACCAACCTTACCACTGCATACATACTCTCCTGAAGGTCAGCAATATCACGTATGCCTTCTATAGTTTGACTTCACACACATACCCTCCAAATCTCATATTCCTAAATTGAATAAAAAATGATTTTGTAACTACAATTACATTTAGTTAAAAAATTTCATTTTGCAACAATTTAGTATTATTAAAATAGTAATGGAATTTAGTTGAAAAAACAATAATGAAATTTAGTATTACTGAATTGAATAACAAATAGCTTCGTAACAATAATTACATTTAGTTAAAAAAATTTCATTGATTAATAATTTGGTATTACTAAAACAATAATGAAATTTCAAGTTAGTATTATTGAACTAAATAAAAAATAGTTTCGTAATTACAATTATATTTAATTGAATTTTTTTTTGTGTGATGGTTTTGATTTACTCTTTCTTCTTCTTTAAGTTGGCAACCAAAACTCTACTCCTTCCGATGGTGTTGATCGACGACTCCATCTTACTTCGTCAACCACCCACTCTACTCTGGGCTCGTTCAGATCGTTGGCGGCCTGATCAGTGGAGGAAGAGGAAGAGGAAGAGGAGATTGCACACACGATCTCGCACTAGAGGCTCATTGCCATAACCAATTTGACTTAGATCAACAGTTGTGGTTTCGATAGTCGTAACTCTTAAGCATTGAAAAAATCAAACACAGTAACAAAAATGCTGTAGGATGGGAGGAATACGTAAAGAGTGAGAGATGAGGGAGTGGATCCAGAGAGAGAGATGAGGGGCCAGTGATCCATGTGTTGCTTCGTTTTGGGCTTGTCCATACCGACATCAGTGGCCTGATTTTTGGAGGAAGAGGAGGAGGAGATCGTGATATGGAGAGAGAGAGAGAGAGAGAAAGGGAGGGGGTAGTGATCCATGCATTGCTTCACTTCGAGCTCTTTTAGAGCTCCACACGACAACGTATGTTTAGAGGCAACTGGTTGGCTCTTGATGTGAGGGGGGGGGGGGGTGGATGGGTGGGTGTGGGGTTTGAGAGAGAGAGAGAGAGAGAGAGAGAGAGAGAGGG
>JAMKQA010174509.1:0-13028 GCA_024699735.1 Posidonia australis
ACTTCCAAAGCTCCATGCCATGAGCACGAGGGAGAATGGAGTATTTTTCCAAGTATTCATTTTTTTTACATAATCACTACATTCATAGAACAGGTCCATGGCATATACTTGCGGGAACAACTCCCAGTTAGTATTAGTTTTTATTTTGTTTATGTTATTTGTTATTTTTCTGACATCGTTACTACACCTAGTCTAATATGGATAAGTTTTTTTTGTTTATTTTGAAGGAAAGGAGATTACATAACATAAAGAAGTCGTTGGGCAACATCCTGCCATTGACTCAGTGAATCGAGAATCCACACTACGAATATCACTACATCTCCCGTAGGTATCTTGTTAACCAACATCAGCAAAAGACAAGTGGCGATTACAACCAAGGATGTCAACGTGAGTGGACACAACGACGACCTTCATCAACCTCAAAGCCTCCATCCACAGGGGCACGCGTGGGAGAGGGGACAATAGTGGAAAGGGCGGGGAGGCAACAATGGTGGCATGTTGGGAGGCAACGATAAGGAAAAGGAGGATGAAAGTAACAAGGGAGAAAGAAGAGGAGGAGGAGGCGGCGAAAGAGAAGGAATATCTCAACTGTTGATTAGGTGCCTACAGGAATACTCCTTGTAGGCACCTACATATGTGTTTCCATGTTTAATTAAGGGTAAGGTAAACTCCAAAAATTGTGAAATCATTGTAGGACACTAAGAGTGACTCAATTTGTATTTTAAATTTTTTATAGAAAAAAGAAATAGCAAGTCGCGTAAAACTAATATTGTTTGCAATCACTTAGTGAAGTGGTGAAGCATCTTTGTAGTTGTAGGAAAGATCAAGAATTTCAGTCCCACTAGATATTGTCTATGGGAATTTGAGAAAAAAAAATTTACAACTAAGATTTGTTGTTTGCTCTCATATAACCCTTTTTTGGGTACATTTAAGACATAATCACATGACATCATCAAAATTAGGGGTTCATGTAGATCATTGGTCATAGACGTAATGTTAATTAGTTGTAGATACACAGACTCATACTCATACAAATACGTGTTAAGGGTTTAGGGACTCCAAAAGAACTTCCTATCTAATTTGTGGGCCAATGAACAATGCACTTTGCTTTTGCCTCATGTTAAAGTGTAAATATGGTCTGGTGCATTTTCTTAGGATCAGAACTAGCACATAAGATGATCAAAATTTTTTACTTGTCATCTCATTGACATCAAGAATTTTTGAGCTCAATACATGTCGACGAAGAATTGAAAGCCATCAAAATTGAACTCAATATATACATGACATACATTCATAAAGGAGTCGACCCTTCGAGCCAATTGCAGGATAAGGGCCCTGCCTAACAAATTCCACTGCATGCATATAAGGTGGAACTATTTTGAAAGGTCGAATATATTGTTGAGGAAAACTACTCTTGGATACTTTGAATTTAAAATTAAAAGATGATATTAATATTTGAATTAAGATGTGCTACCTTTCTATAAATAAAGGCCTCCTTCCTTCATTGAAAACTTCCTTCATTGAAAAGGGTTAGAATTCATAGAGATTGGATACAGACATCTAGAAGATCTGTGATTTACTATCAACAATTTGCGATATACTTCGACCACTTAGAGACAAAGATAGGAGAAATCCAAAAATCAAAAGATCACCAACCGACATCAAGAGAGAGATAGAGGAGAAAAGGTTGTTTGAGGAGTTTTCCAAACGCTTGACCACCACGCCCGCTCGCCCACACTTGAGAAGAAGATTAAGGAGAACAACTCTTGACAGGCAAGGTATTTCTTTTTCCTTCCAAGATGGCCCTACTACAGGATGATATATATTTTTAGATTTCATAAAGATTGTCAATAACACAAGACTTGATTCATGTACTCTATATTGCCACTACATGCACTATTATATCATATATTATTCGATACTATATTCAGCAATACACACTTATATGTACAACACATTATTCATGTACTTCATATTGTCCTTATATGTAATATCATAAAATGTATTATTTGATATTATATATTCAATAATACAAATTTATGTGTTCAACACATGATTATATACACATCTTCAACATTATATTCGAATATATATGAAATTCATGTGTGATTATACTTGGTGCTTGTTTGACCTTAGTGTTGGAGTGTTTTGCATCATTCAGCCTTGAACCGAGCCAAGCAATCGATCCCACACCATATATGTGTCATTTGCCATAGATGTTATGGCATGATTTGCTTAGTTGATTGTTTGGATGTTTCTGAGTTGATCATCTAGGGCATAATATCTATCAGAACCTGATTCTCTCCTACTCGACTTTCAAGTCGATTGATCGGACTAGACTCTAGTACTTTATTCTTTTGACATCCTATTCAAATACATCTCTCTTTAACATGTGATAGGGGGTAAAATATGATATCATAAACTAAATATATATTGACATTATATTCAATTTATTTTGATATTAATCTAATTATATTATGTTTGATCTCATAATTAGATTGTTATTATATCTGATTTCAAACTTGATCATGTGTTTTCTCAATATTATATTCTATAATATATGTGATTAATCTAATATTTTTTTCAACATTACGTATGTTAATTACATGTTAAATTCGACACTATATTTGAACATACATAAAAATTTGATGTGATCTTGGCCATGAATCAGGCTAACGCATCAATCCCACACCATATGTGTGTCGCTCGCCATAGATGCTGTGGCATGACTTGACTGGCAAATCGCTTGGGACGCAATGCTTGTTTGGCCTTCAAGTCGATCACTTAAGACGGTTCTGCCTTGAATCAAGTCGGATGACTGATTCCATAACATCCATATTATCATTAAATTATATTAGATCACATATTTTTATAGACATTATATTTGATTAAAAGTATATTTGATCTTGTATTCTCTTTTGCAAGAGTTTGTGTATTTTCATTAACATTATATTCAATTATACATATGTTTGATCTAATGCTTTGAATCTCAACATTATATTCGAGCATACAAGTAAAACATCTTATTCAAACACACTTGAAAACCATATGTTATCCTCGGCACTAGAGTCGAGTATACATTAGTGGTTTGTGACATTCGGCCTCGAACCAAGCCATATATATATATCTAAACACATTACTAAATCTAAATTCAAGTACATAATGTAAATGTTATAAAATAATTAATAAATCTTGAATAGAATATCTACCCAAGACCCCCAATGTGTGACTGATTATGCGTTAGCAAGTAAACCAACTTTTAATCTTGCACATGCAAAATACAAATCAAACACACATGAGTAACATTAAAAAGGGTCACCAACATACACCGGGTAACTATGAAGAAATCTGCAAAAAACTCAAATATAGAGCAAAATGCACAACTCATACTTGTACCTTAAATGTGCATCTCAAACGCACCACAACTTTTGTAGTTCATGTGATTGCTGACAAACCATTGGTTCGCTAAAGAATCTAAAGTACTGGAAAATCAAATTAATTCAAGAGTATGTAGGAAAACTCTAAACAAGCATCTTCCAAAACTCGAGGCCATAACACATAAAAATTACTAGAAACCATCATGCACTCAAATTCTAAGGCATGCATTAAAAGGTCATAAAAAACCATTGAAAAGACTCAACTCAATCACATGAAAACCCATTATGTTGTTTGATGCCAAGTAATCGACTCTGGCTACAAGTGGTAGTCGAAGTGCATTGCATTGCTATGAATGAACCATCCTACGAGGAACTCACCCATCCCAGGTCCTCCTTCTCAAGAACCCTCTACATTTTTCATTCTAAGGATGCCACCAAAAGTAAGGCATGTATATATCATGCTCTGGCCAAGCTTCATAGAATCCTCCCTCTTGATGTCCTAGTCTAAGTATCTGGAGCAACTAGAGTCTCATACCATCAGGTCCAGCCAACACCTGAACTCTCGGATTTCAGCCTTGGTTTCATGAACGACCACATAGAGGTATCATACCTCCTGAATCTACAACACTTATCTACAGTTTCTTGGTCTTTGAACTTCAGCATAGGCCTTATGCTCGACTACTTAGGATTATTGTCATATCTCCTGGTCTCAATAACACAATCCTTCGAGTTAATGGTCTACAAAACAAATCAATAGTAAAATCTTTCAAAACCATTTTCAATATTTTTCAAGTTACATTGAAAAACATTTAAAATTATACACAACACAAGATTAAACACCAACATAAATAGGCCACAGCTTTCTATTACTTAAGGCCAAAATGCGTGGCCCAAACTCACGGTTGAAACGCACAATACAAACATCTACTACTGAAAACCACTCTTTCAAGCAACAAACCAATCCAAAAATACATGATGTTATTTATCAAATTGAATATCTAGAAGTCTACAATAAAACAGATATCACATGAATCCGATAATTAGAGCTCAAAATATGATTAAAACAATTTAGTAAGGTCGATTTGGAAAATAGAGATGCAACAGAAACCTACTTTAATTAATGAAGCATTCAGAACATTAAATGCACCCAGAAAATCTCATTCCATACACTAAATTAAAGATCTTGAAGGTATCTTCCTAATATACTTAATTTCAATGAAATCCGACATTCAATACTCAAGATGTGATTAAGAGAAGAATCATAACTTCCTAATATGAAATCTCAAAACTGAATACTCAGGAGACCACTACTGAAAATTATATTTTCAGAATATCATCCTCAACCAAAATAATTGATATTATATACCATTTAGAAAATCTAGAACTTTAATTTGCAATAAGACCAAAATCATAATAATCCAACCTTTAAAATTCAAAATAGAGAAGTGACAAGGAAGAAAGGTCTCTCTGAATTTACAACAAAGGTATCCTCAAGAAAGTCATGCAAAAGAAATTACCCTATTCAACCAAAACTATTTATATCATACACCATCTTGAATCTTATTAAATCCTCTTTTCAATGGGACAAGCTTCATAATTAATCGACATATACGATTCAAGTTATAACTAAAATAAGACACAATAATTAATCTAAAAATTAAGAGTGCAACATGAAATCTACTAGAAAGATCAAGTTGTCCATAACTGAATACAACCTAGAAAATTTTACATCAAATATCAATTTAAAGATCTTGAAGTCTTCTTTCTAAAACATCTAGGAGCACTAAAATCCTGCATACAGAGCTTAAGTTATGACCAAAACAATGTATGAAGGTTACTTGAAAATTTGAGTTGCAAATGAAATCTACTATTGAAACTTCGACATTAAAGACTCTAAACAAATCCAGAACAAATATGTAACTCATCTAAGAACAATGAAACCTAATATTCGTAGTTCAAGATATACATAAAAAGTGCTAGCAAGAACAAATTGCAAATAGGCTTATACAATTGAACTGTTATTAAGATCTATATCTTTAAGTTCTAACATTAATGAAACTTCTTGTTTCTATATACTATTTTTAAGACCATTGAATTATTTATCTGACAAGCCTAAGATTACATGAATCTAATTCCTATTGTGTAAGTTAGTTATGATCAAAATGTTACAATAAGGTTCGTCTGAGGCATAAAACATAGAAACGCACTAGATCCTTCGTTTTACTCCCTACCTCAAGTTCTTAATTGAAAACAAAGGGAAATATGCTAGAATCATACATGCAACTTACAGAAAACTTTGAGGCACCATCATTAGCATGCAACATGAAACAAACTTCAAAACTTAATTAAATTTCTCCTATATTAGTGTATACCTTGCATCAAGAACATGAACCCAAACAAGAATCAAACTCCCTGTTACATCCAGGGCTTCCTTCAATAATCACTTCTCTTATGTAGGTTCATAGTCACCTCTCAATTCTAGCCATGACCCAAGCATGCAACCACAAGCCTAATATTAGTACATGTACAAGAGAAGGAAAGAAGAATAATGTTCTAATGAGCAAAACCCACTACCTTCAACACTGGATTACACCATGCACCAATAACATCATCTTCTTAAAATTACACCTTCTGGAGCTTTAGAAACGTATTGAGAACCTCCACCCCTTACATGCAAAGTCAGATCAACAAGGCCATACCAAGAGCACTAACTTTACTTCTAACTGTCTTCCTCCTTCCCATCTTCTTCTCCTCTTCCTCTCCCTCTGAAACACAACACTCTTGAATAGGAGAAGGGAGAAAAACTCTAAGAAGAGCAAATGGTTGGGTAAATATAGACACACAACACGCAAGCCAGAATTTTCTGGAAACAATCTGAGGTGTAAAATGCATTAGACCATCTGTTTTATATAAAATGTGGTAATATATGCGTTTAACACTTAGGAGTCTAGAATCCTCAAGTGTAAAATGTAGAAAATCTTACATTTTATATAAATGCAGCAATGCTTGTGTTTAACACCACTCATCCTCCAATTCACACTTTTGGCTTATAATTCAATCAAAAATTTGGATCGCTACATGAACGATCGCTCTCATAATAATATGTTAATCTTGACATTACACTTGAACATACATAAATGTCGTACGACTTTAAATTAGGCCAAATGATCAATCTCATATTATATGTTAATTTCGACAATATATTTGAACTTACATGAAAAAATATGTTAATTTCAACATTATATTCAAATTTACATGGAAAATCATATGTTAAGCTCGATATTATACTCAACATACATGTGTCGTTTGACCTTGAACTGAGCCAGCTGACTAATCCCATATCATTATGTTAACTTCGATATTATATTCATACATACATGTGGGAGTAGTATGTGTTGTTCGGAAATTGGTTTGAATGTATGATCCCATAACTATCTGTTAATTTTTATATTATATTTGAATATACATAAACGGCATATGTTAATTTCGACATTATATTTATGATTATATATGAATGTTTTTTTTAATTAACCATTAATGCGTAAATCTTTATTATATAATTTCGTTTTCTTTTATTTTTGGAATACATGTGCAACAATCGTAATAAGATTCTTTTATAGTAATTAATGGATCATTATTAGAAGTAGTATAGGAGAAATATGAATATTAAAAAATCATGATAACACCTTAAAAGTTTGTTGGAAAATACAAATTTTATGGGAATGTAGAAAGAAACCGCCAACACATCCTCAAAATAATCCTACAAATAATAGAACACAATGGTCAATAGAATCTTTTACTTGTGCTTTTTCTTAGAAATATAATCAGATATTAATGTACTTGGCTATTTACTCCTTTCTGCAAGGAAATCAAAATCCTTATTGTTGAAAATAGAATTGAAGATGTAGAAAATTTGATGTACTAAAAAATTGCAGAAATATACACACAATCATCAAAGCCATTAAATGATTTAGAATAGATGGCATGGTAATGATTCTAAATAATGACTAATGATGAATATGAAAATGATGAATTGCTTTTCAAAGAATATGATATTGGAGAAGAATCTTCACCTCAAGATAAGAATCTGTTTATGATGCATTCTATGTGTAACGCTTCGATCCTAAGCACGCTACCAAAACACAGTATCATAAGAAAAATTACACTAATTACAGAAATATTAAATAACTGTAACTAAGGCTCACCTTCAGGATCTCAATGTACGGCTAGAAGCTCCGACTCCTGCATCAGAACTCGACTGCACCTGAAAACTAAACAAGAACGCGTGAGTGACATCTAAGTCACCCAGTACGCGCCCCAAACACACAAACCACAAAATCTCGGCAAAACCATTAAAACTCCGCTTTAATTTTCAAAGTTGGTTCTCTTTTGAAAATCCGGTTTTACACACCTTTTTTCTTTTCATTTAAATCACTTGGGAACTTGAACCCAAATCCACACTCTTTTCAAAACCCATCTTTCTTTCCATTTCAAAACATTTTGAAATTCATTCCAAAACCATATTCTCTTTCAGAAACACACATTTTTCATTTCCTTTTAAAAACCTTTGGAAATCATTTTCCAAAATATGCCTTTTTCAATACTTGGGATTTCTTCCCAAAATCACACTTTCAAATTCACATTTCTGACCAGATCCACCCTAAAAAAAAAATCATAAATACTGGCTAGCAACTGGTTAAAACATCATCATTATTCCATTTCAGGATTTTAGGACTATCTCATAAGTCCAATCCTGGTCAAACCATATTTCTTTCACATTTCTCAAATCACGTTCTTTCTTATTCATTTCCACTTTTCTTTACTGTTGTTACCTTGATCAGGGGTAACCAGGCACACAAGCAGTAGGCGAGGACATCATTTCCCCTACCTCCCTGCACTACCGAGGTGAAATTCCCCGTGCGGGATGCCACCACCCCCGCCAACCGGCCTTAGTTTCTTTTTCATGTTTGCACGGGGATACGTCTTTGTCTGACGCCCTATCGGTGACCCGAACAACTAGGTCCAATGACCTAGGCTCAGCCTACACCGTCGATGACCCAAACAACTAGGTTCAATAACCTAGGCTAAACCTACACCGTCACGAGCTCGGTGACCCGAACAACTAGGTACCACGACCCAAGCACAGCCTACACCATCTCAAGCTCGGTGACCTGAACAACTAGGTACCATGACCCAGGCTCAGCCTACACCGTCTCAAGCTCGGAAACCACAGTCGTGTCTAGAAATTGGTTTCATTGGAACTTTTTACTTCTACCACATTGTCGACACTAACCCTCGTGGTTTCTCAACACATTATTAGTATTTCATTTCAAAACTCTTTAAGCTATTCTTTCAAAACCATTTTCCATTTCATTCTTTCCGTTGCAGGAATCTGTCTCTTTGCAACACTTGACCCTCCACTAGGGTCTCAATTCAAGTCATGAAAACCATGCTTAAAATCATAAATTGGGTCTCATGCCCAAAAACCACGCATAATCAGCCATTTTGTTCATTCATAGGGTCTAAATCCCCAAAACCACACAAAATCATCCTTTTTTATTCATTTATGGGATCAAAACACAAAATCACGCCGAAATTTATTTATTTGGGTTCCACATTCCTCCATGTCATTACATGGGGGAAAACATCACTCACATATGCTCAACATACCTTTTAAAACCATTTATCATTCATTCAAATTCATAGCTACACATATCAGGGCCAGGCAAAAACAGTAGACTGAATTTCAGGTTCGATATACTGAAATCTCCTTATTCGGTATACCGAACTTTTTCGATATACCGAAACCCCCTAGTTCCGTCGACCAAGAGATTTTGGACTACCGAAACCAGCGATCTTAGCTTAATCTGTCAGGATTTAGGCAGACCAAATAAATTTGGCATATCAAATTCCTCGTAGACAGGACACACTCCTGTTCCAGGCGGCGAAAAATCGTCCAATGTGGGAGTCCCGATCAGATCCCCCAAACACGTATCACAAATTACCATAAAATCATGGGGTGTAGATGCTTGAATCTACTTCAAAATCCCTCAAACCATTCCTCGATCCATCAACTATATGATTCATACGAAAATCACAAAGGGGAAGAGCTCAGTGAAACCTACTATAGCTTACACCCCCAAAATCACATTAAATTCCACATATTTTCATCCTAACCACATGATATCTATATTTTCATACAATACAACTCATTCTCATTATTTTTCTTATTTTTCTATAATTTTACATGCATTTTTGTCATTTTCATTGATTTTCTCACTTAATCCGAACACAAGGGAAACGAGAAGGGACAGGGGTCGTGTACCTCTAATGGCGCCCCAACGAACCTTCCCGCACTCCGGCGAGTCTCCTCGCGCCCCAGCGAAGCCTCCTCCGTCTGCAGATCACACGAGCAGCTCCCACCTCCTCCTCGGTTGCGCGTCGCTCCTCATTCTCTTCTCCTCTCTCAGTTACCTTCTCCTCTCCTCGCTTGCCTCCACCTCTCTTTATCCCCTCCTCCCTCTGTGTCACGCCGGCCGTCCATCGCGTCGGAAATGACGACAAGGCACGGGCCACTGGCTTGTGGTGGCACAGGTATGGAAGAAGAAGACAGAATGGTGTGGACTCGTGAGAGGGAAGGAAAAAGAAAGGAGAAAAATAAGGAAAGAAAAGGAAGAAAAGATAGATACACAAATCAGGACGACTGTGCATCCTCAAATCGGACTTCTCATTGGTCTCAAATCACAAGCAAGAGCATAGAAAGCAATCACAAGCTCACACATCCAAGAAATAACAGATTATCCATCAATAAACTATTTATGTAATATTACAATTAATTATATGATTTATAAGTAAAAATGAATAATTAGATCCAGATGTCACACTATGTAATAAGTTAGAGAGTTCCACTCTAGCACCTCGTGTGCCAACACATCTAATGGACAAAGAGTAAATTGACAAGCGGCCCAGTTTGGTAATGTCTGCCACGTTAAGGAATGATATGATATGGAGGAGGACTGAATCCGGTAGCTGGCTGATCCACTGGAAGGACAATGGCTCTTCTTCTTCTTCTTCAGTAACATGTGCTTGCTGCTCTCGGTGCTCCAGAATTTCACAAGGTTTCGTAGAACCATTTACACTCTGCTCTTCCATCATCAGATTCTAGATCATCCACAAACACCTTCTTGAACACCGATTGCAGCTTGTGACAAGCTGATCAGTTTTTCAAGTAGAAGAAATGCATGCTATACAACCTTAGACCATTAAAATGTGACTATACCAAATCTTAGTAAAAGGGTGTCTGCTTAGTAAGCAATGCACGGTCCACATCCTCCCTTTTGCTAGAATGTTGTTGTTTCCCATATCTTCTTGTATCTAATCGTCCAGCTCTATAATCCGGTGGATCAGACAAAAATGCAAATACCCTCGCTGCACTTCATTCCATACAATACATTGCTCAAGGAGCTCTACAACAAATTGTTGAATACTATAATATTACTGATTTAGAAAAGGGATAGGGAGATGGTGATTACCTGCTCGGCATATACGACGAGTGCAATGACAAATCCAAGTGGATATCTTCAATGCCATGAGCTGGAGGATGTTTAGGGCTCACTTATAATTAGGGAAACAATGCAGACCAAAACACTAAAACAGCTTTTGACAACCAGGGAATCCCATCATAGATTACCGCAAGTTTCTGAGAAAAATAGTTCCCATGTGTCACCTGATTGCCTTGAGTTCTCCTGGAATCCAGGAAAAAACAATATTTCCAGCAACATACATGACGAGATTGTAAGAATGAAGGATTGAGGGAACAAGTTTACAACCATGTACCATGTTGCTACAAAAGATGCTATGCAATCAACCAGAGCAATTCACCTCTAAGAGGGTTTCAGAAAATGATCATAGACCTACTAACACTCTAAGAGGACTTTGTACGATCAGATTTGAAATTCAGGAAGAGGTTGCAATTTCCACAGTAACCTACAACAGAACTGTCTTCAATGTGGAGGCAACATAGCCCCACTGAACACATATAAGAAACACTTCCTCCTAATATACATATCAGAAACACTTTTTCCCTGCTTTTTCTAATTCATGAGATACATGGCAACCTGGTTATCATGCTATAAACAATCAAAATTTAGCAACCACGATCAATCAAAAGCACTAGTCATTCCAAAATCATAATTCTCATATAAGCAATCATTATAAAACAAAATTAAATCTACAATCTAAATATCCATCTTTAAAATGATAATGTATTAATAAATAACCAAATTGAAATCATTTTCAAATTAAATTGAAATCCATAATCTAAATGTTAATGTATCAAACTAAATTGAAATCTAGTCTCTAAAAATTAAGAAATGTAAAGAGTAAATAGCCCAATGTCTCAATTTTAAATATTTAGAAACAACTCTAATTTAATACACAATGTCTCTCTACGCTAACATTTTTGCTTCTTTAATAACTCAACAAGTTAGATGAGTATATTCTAATTGGCAAATCGACAGATCGGCAGAAGTGTATACATATAAGAAAGTCATTAACAATTATGTTATATAAGACAAATTAAATACAATTACATAATCACGAATCCATGCCACATGATTTGAAGTTGCATCACCTATGATTTTTATGTTCCCACATGGTCTAAACAAAGGGGTAGATGAATCAATAAAAGATTTAATAATTACTTTGCATCATCCAACTCCTAATGGACGTCTACCGACCACTTTATTTGGATTCTCATTTAAAAGAAAACCCTTTGCTACTATGCCTTTGCCAAGATAGGATAACTAGCATGGTATGTATTACAACTACATTTATGAAACAAAATTAGTACTTGAATCCACATAAATGGCAATTCAAACAATAATTCAAATAGCTATTCTTGAAATATTACCATTTTATCTTTCGGAGGTTGAACTCATTTTTGTATAATATCAATTGGATCATTGGTAGGTTTTCTCTTAAAGGCTTGCAACATTGATTATATTACTTAGCTACCTCTTAGAACAAAATGATTTTATGTATATAGATATTTATATATGAAATATGTTTTATTAGAAAGAAATGCAACTTACCTCACTCATCTTACGCAAAGGCCATGAATTAGATGTGTTATTATAAGGAGGAAACTTCATATCATATCCCTGTAGTGAACACCCATAATCTCATAATATACATGGATATTTTATGTTTGAATTTTGAAAATTTAAATGGAAAAAATGGATCATACATCATGTGCCCCATTTGGAATACAATGTGACTTAGATGTATTTATGTTCATAAGCACCTCAACATGAAGTCTCTATGCTAAGCTCCATATTATAAATAATAAAAAATTATATGAATTACAATCTGTAGACACCCCGATTTTGAGGTAACCCGGAAATGAGTATCCTTATGTTGCTTTGGATGTGATCAGCCATTAAACCTAGCCCCAAGCCTATTAGCAAGCCAGAGCCCAGAAATCTGTGAGGTAGCTAGGCGCACCAAGGTGGCGCACCTAGATGGCGCACCAAGGTGGCGCACCAAGGTGGCACACCAAGCAGGCGCCCAGCCGTTTCCAGACTGCGACTGTTGATCTTCCATCTTCCGACTGTTACCTTTGCCAACGAATGTGCTCGAGAATATTCGAGC
>JAMKQA010174520.1:0-10303 GCA_024699735.1 Posidonia australis
GAATTAGATATTATCCCATCAAGTACAACTATATGGTGTGATAACATGAGTGCGATTCATCTTACTGCTAATCCTATACAGCATAGTCGCACAAAACACATGGAGATTGACATACATTTTATTCGAGATCATATTCTCAAAGAACATTTCACTGTCAAATTTCTACCATCCTATGAGCAGTTGGCTGATCCCTTGACAAAGCCTGTTGGTTCAAAAGCTTTTCAAGAATTCTGTCACAAGCTGTCCCTGGTTCCCCCTACGTCAGCTTGAGGGGAGATGTTATCCAGAATATTCTTCTGTTTTCGTTCTGTTTCATGATCTATATTTTGATTGGTTGCACCTTTTAGTGAGCTGTTACAGACGCACATGCACTTTTCATTTTCTTCCTTTCAGAGAAGATTCTGGAAGTGAACTTGTATATAAATAACCTTGTAGTGAATGAGATGTACGTAGCGTCTTGCTCTCCCATTTCCATCAGCCCTCTGGTTACTCTCTTAATCTTTGTTGTTTATCACAGTACATCTACACCAACACGACCTACGTACATGTCATAACCATACAGGTCAACGATGGCGGCTCTTCCACCCCTAACGTGTAATGCTAACTAATACAGGTTTGTTTGTTTTTTTAAGAAACATTTATTAATATATATTAAAATCAAACACTTGACTATACGACTACCATCAAATGATGTAATATATATGATGTTCGTAGAAGTCGAACTTATAAACTTTCGTACAACCAACAAAAAATTTCACTACTACACTAAGTGACTGACAACTAATATAGGTATGTTATACAAGAAACTTTGCACAAGCATGTGCATAATTGTAATACCACATTTCCCGCTTGCGTCTTACGTGGAACAAAAACAGAGCAACATTGGTTTGACGATCGAGAGCATACCATACAAAAATCACACGGCTCATGCTAAGCAACACCAGCGTATGTAGACATGGAAATTGGATTAGACCGACCCTAGACTGTTCGGTCCGACCCAGATCCACCACGGTCTAGGGTCGTGGATCCCAGAAATGGATTGGACCGGGTTAGGCCCGTTGTGGGCCGTGGACTGTGTCGGACCCACATGTTAGGTCCACTCAGGTCCGTAGAATAGGTCCATTTTAACTCATAAATTAGACTAAACTAGGTCGATCTGACCTGAAAATTGAAAAAAAAAATCAAAAATACCGTAGACCAGGTCGGATCAGACCATGGGCGACGTGATCTGGCCCGACCTTGCCCACCAACAAGCCATGGACTATGTTAGACCCATGCCCTGTCAATAGAGGCTTGATTCCGCCCGATCCAATCGATGAGCCGCCCTGGGCCGATCCAGGTCTGATCGAGCCTTCGTTTTTTGTGGACCAGTCCGGACTCCAACTCTACTCGTACGCCCATCATTGGCTATCACAAATCACATTTTGGCTATTGATAACTGCTCTTGTCTGAAATAATAAAATAAAATAACAAAAAGTCTTCGTCGTGTTTTTGTTTGGTACGACTCTGTTCCATCTCTTTGGCAGTTTCCAATGGTCTTCTCCTACCTTCTGCATTTGCTTCTCTTGTTCTGCTCCATCTCTGTGATCCTTGGGCTCAGCCATGATGGGCAGATTCTTCTTTCTCTAGCCAAGAACCTTGTACTTCCACCCACAATCAGTTCCACGTGGAACTCCACTCACTCCAATCCCTGCAGTTGGACCGGCGTCGAATGCGGCAACCAGACCAGTGTCGTTACTCTCAACCTGACCGGCTTGGGAGTTTCAGGCCAACTGGGTCCGGAGATAGGTCGTCTTTCGTACCTCGGCGGTGTCTTTCTGGGGTCGAATAATATATCCGGTGGCATTCCGTCGGCGATGAGTAATCTCACCCGACTTGAGCAATTAGATTTGTCGTGGAATGGCCTCTCCGGAAGCATACCGGGGAGTCTCGGCAACTTGAGTAAGCTATCTGTTCTCTCCCTCTACAACAATTTCCTTAGTGGTAGTATCCCGGAGTCTATTTTCGAGATACCAAAGCTGCAGATTGTATACCTTAATAACAACAACCTTACCGGCTCCATACCGCCGAATGTCGGAAGTTTGAGATACGTCCATCGGCTCTGGCTGGTTTCAAATCTCTTGATTGGTGAGATTCCCCATTCAATTGGAAACTGCAGCAATCTTCAGGCTCTTTACCTGAGTAATAACAAGCTTACGGGAACTCTTCCTGGAAGCATGGCTAACATGAAAGGACTGGTAACGTTGGATGTCAGTAACAATAGCTTAGAAGGGACAATTCCTCGATGGTTGGGTGATTTTCGGAACATGACCACTTTGTATCTGTCCTTCAACAACTTTGAGGGAGAGCTTCCAAGGGAATTGGGAAACTGTAGCCATCTGGAAGTTTTTTATGCTCATCATAACAGGTTATCTGGTTCAATACCTGCTCCTATCGGGGCACTGACCGAGCTTTCCAGTCTTTTCCTCAGATTCAATAAGCTTTCCGGTTTGATACCACCAGAGATTGGGAGAAGTAGTTCATTGCAAACGTTGGTGCTAGACAACAACCAGCTAGAAGGGTCTATACCTGCAGAATTGGGCAAGTTGAGAAACTTGACAGCCTTGTATCTCTATACTAATAATCTTACCGGAGAAGTTCCACTCGGTCTATGGAGGATTGCAGGTCTTCGGTACGTCTATTTGTACAATAACAATCTCTCTGGAGAGCTTCCTTCTGAGATGGCTGAACTGAAAAATCTCCGGGAAGTGAGTCTGTTTGGCAATCAGTTCTCTGGAGTGATTCCTCAAGGTTTGGGCGTTAACAGCAGCCTAGAGACGATAGATTTTATGTACAATAAATTCACTGGAGAAATACCACCAAACCTGTGCTTTGGGGGGCGTTTGTTAATCCTGAACTTGGGTGGAAATCAGCTCCAAGGTAGAATTCCTTCCGATGTAGTTCATAAATGCCCAACCCTGACAAGGACGAGACTTGAAAATAACAAGCTTAGCGGGCCACTTCCAGATTTCCCAGCAAACTCTAGCTTGGATTATTTAGAGTTCAGCGAGAACAAGCTCAGTGGGACGATTCCACAAAGCTTGGAAAATTGTGTGAATTTGGCCACGCTAAAGTTGTCCATGAATCGGCTCACAGGGAAAATACCTCAAGGAATTGGAAATCTTGTTAATTTACAGGTCCTGGATCTATCTCGCAACAGTTTACATGGGCAGTTGCCAACAGAAATCTCACGTTGCCGCAAACTATATTCTCTAGATCTGGGTTATAATGCATTCAATGGTTCCATTCCACCAAGCTTGGCAAGCTTGACACTTCTAACTAATCTGACGCTGCAGGAGAATCTATTCACAGGCGGGATTCCTGATTACCTGTCGCAGTTCAGTAGGCTATCAGAGTTGCGCCTTGGACACAATCTTCTCGGGGGTAGTATTCCTGTCTCATTGGGTAAAATGGAGAGTAGCGGTACTTTGGATCTCAGCGGAAACGGGCTGGAGGGAGGTGTATCGGCACTAGGGAGTTTGACCAAGCTTATGAGTTTGGACCTCTCTCTCAACAATTTAACAGGAAATATCACAGAACTGGGTAACCTCCGAGCGTTGATTGAAGTGAACATCTCCCACAATGGTTTCACAGGTCAAATACCAGAGGCATTGCTCAACTTACCACACTCTTCTGAAAGCGACTTTTCAGGAAATCCTGGACTTTGCGTTGATTGCAGTTCCAAAGGCAGCAACTGCACCAAAACTTACAACTTGAGTCCATGCGGCACATCAACAAGCAATGGGAAACACCGTAGCAGACTTCGGATTGTGCTGATTGTGATCGGCCCGATTATAGCTGGCGTATTATCATTTTTGGTATTGGGTTTCATGTGTTTGAGGAGAAGAAAGAAGTCCACGGAGGATGTGATGCCACTTCTACTGAAGCAGGTAATGGACGCCACTGAAAATCTAGGCAACCAATACATTATAGGAAGAGGGGGTTGTGGGACTGTTTATAAAGCATGCCTAAGTCCAAACACAACCTATGCAGTGAAGTGGATTAGCTTTGTGGAGGCAATGGGGGCAATCGCAAGCATGGAGAGGGAGACTCGAATTGTCGCGAGCATCAAACACAGGAATCTTTTGAGATTAGTGAACTTCTGGCTTAGAAAAAATCATGGTCTGATTTTATATGACTACATGCCAAACGGAAGCCTTCATGATGTTCTACATGAGACCAAGCCGCAGCCTCTTCTGCCATGGGATGTACGCTATCAAATAGCACTGGGGACTGCACAAGGATTGTCTTATCTCCACAACGATTGTAATCCAGCCATCGTGCATCGGGACATCAAGCCCCGGAATATACTCTTGGATCATGAAATGGAACCTCGTATCTCTGATTTCGGGATCGCCAAGATCTTGGATCAGTCGGGGATTCCTGGTCATCATTCCAATGCTATCATAGGTACATTTGGTTACATGTCGCCTGGTAAGAGGTGGCTGTTCTGTAAGTACTACAGTCTGCTTGTATTGATTTCTTTTACGAAGTTTTGGTTTTAAAAGCACCTCTTTAGTCAGTAGTTAACTTTTACCTTAATTAAAATTATTTATAGTTCTATTTGTTCAGTTTTATTTCATAATTGAGAAGGATGTTCCTGTCACCAATTATCTCCTCATTAAATATTGGGTTCTTGAATAGTAAGGATTATGTATCCCATCTCGATTTCTTTATACATTTTTTGGATGACTATTTCGTTCAATAGCATATTTGTCGTAATAAACATGTACATATTTTGCTTGAATATGTAGTAGCAGTAGTGATTTAATTTACTTTTGTCACTGCTCTAAAAACTATCATCAATATACCCCCATTAACCATCTATTTCTTAAGACAGGTTTATATGTAGATGCATTTCAGAACGTTTTCTGTTCTGTTTTAAAGACAAATTTTACCTATTTTCCCATGGGATCGTGCATATTCTTTTGAATTCTTGAATATTTAGCTTCAAGAACACTTACTGTAGTCATTACACAGCTCATACATTCGTGTTTTAATCAGTTTCTTGCCTGACCTTTTTGCATTGTCAAACTAAAATTATTTGACACCATCCTCTCATTATCAATCAATCTTAACACAAAGTTTGCACCTTTGTGTTTGCTATAGAGTCTGCATTCTCAACAAGAAAAACCACGGCATCAGATGTCTATAGCTATGGAGTAGTCCTTCTTGAACTTCTTACGAGAAAGCAAGCCCTGGATCCTTCATTTGAGGAAAACATTGACTTGGTGAGTTGGGTGAGGTGCATCCTGCGTGGCACCTGTGATATCACTAGTCTTGCAGATCAAGGACTGCTGGATGAAATTGCTAGGTCCCCTGAAGCTTTAGAAGAAGCAAGAAAGGTGCTCTATATTGCATTGAGATGCATAAGTAAGGAGGTCATGCGCCGGCCACTGATGAGAGAAGTCATAACCTGGCTAATTGATGTTAAGGGAGGAGCTACTGATCTGCTGAGAAAGATGGACATCACAGTGAGAAATCTTATAGAACAATAGTAAAAGGAAACTGTTCCTCATGTCACTATAGTTTCTTGTATAAGGAAAGTCTACGAAGCGATCAGCTCCTTCAAGTGTTGCTACAGATTGTACTTAGAATGAGGGTGTGCCCTGTATATATGAGGATCTTTCTTCCATTTGTTATAAAAAATGCTGCATCTATGTTGACATGGTTCCCCATCACACTTCTGTTCCATTGTAAAACTGAGTGATATTACACTAATACTGTGAAGTCTTGTACCAAAAGCAGTAGTATCAATGGTATTTGTATCTCATAATATATGGTTAATTCTCTCTCGTTGTATTTCATGATTCATATTTCAGGGATCATAATATGGTGGAAAACGGTTGCGTGTGACTCATTTCACCATTGTGGGTGGGAACAACAAAGCTACGAAGAAACTGTGATTAGGCTTATCCTGGTTGTATTATTGTTTCCCCCCAAATTTCATTTAGAATACACAACTGATACTTTAGCCAGAATAAAAGTCACATACCAAGTGAGCACACTTCTGCTGTTATTCTATTTGAGCACACGATGACATAGCGAAAAAAACATCTAGCTATCTTTGAGAAAAAGATTGTCTAGAGAAAAAATAACAAACTACGATAGACATGTAAAAAGGACAGACCAAAAGGACCCAAGTCGAACTAGGCCTTGGCAGTCGAGGTCTCTATGGTTAGGACTTCGACACAACCTTGATCCTCTGGCCCTTGCTGAACTAGGCCTGGAGGGTTAGACCTTTGGGCCCTTTTAAGGAGGGTTAGGTTGGGTCAAGTCCTTTTTGGGTCCTTTGGCCTTTTTAGGGAAGGTTAAGTCTTTTTCGAACATTTTAGATCTTTTTGTTTATGTATGTTAGAAATTATTAAAAAAAGTATAGATAAAATTTAAATTAAAATATTTTATTATTTTTTAATAATTGAAATTACAAAAAAACTAAAAAAATTATTTAGATAAAGTTTTACAAGTTGTAACAAAATATAATTATAAAATTAATAAAAGTTTCATTCCATGTTTGTCGTAAAAGTCGTATAATCTTCTTTTCCTGATTCGTCGTTTAACTTCAAATTTGAAATTCTATTTGGAACATCATATCAGTCTTTTAGATAAATTAAAGCTTCCATCGATTTCTCTGATAATTTACATTTTTTATCACTTAATACTCTTTTACCTATAGGAAAAGCAGACTTCGATGCCATAGTAGATGTTGGAATTGTTAGTAAATCTTTTATCATACGTGAAATAATATAATATCTATGTGAGTTAATAGACTACCAATTTAATACATCTAATTCAATATTTTTATCAAAACCAAAATTACATTCTAAATAAGTTTCTAATTTATTATTACTTGTTGATTTAGAATTTTTTTTTTTATTCTACTCCACATTGTAGAATCATTGTTGTTAACTCTTATTGTAGGATGAAAGTGAGGAGCAATTATAGAACTACTACTACCACCAAATTAATTAACATATTTGTCAAATAATTTATACAAAATTTCTTTAACTTTAGAATTAAATTCATCTACATGTTCAAGTTTATTCATAATAGTAAAAATTTCATCAATAATTACCATGCAACTAACTAATTTATACCTAGAATCTATTATTATTGCTAAACAACATTACATTGGAGGTTTATTCCAATAAGAATTATAATTTTATTTCATTATTGCAATAATATTTTGAAAACATGGGACATCTCTTTATGATGCAAAAATCGTAGTAATTTTAAAAAGATTAGGTAAAAGACAAAAACTAATAAGATAATATTGTTTAGACAAATCCTTAGTAGCAAAATAAAAAGGTTTTTAAAACTTATGAATTATAATAAATTTATTCCAATCATCATTATTTAAAAGATAATTTAATTTTCCATTATAATGCATTGTAATAAGGTTACTATAAGATAGATATGTTCTTAACATATCATATGTTAAATTCCATTTATGATGAACATCCATTTTAAATTTCCTAAGTTTAATATCATTATGTATACATAATTGTCTAAATTCTTGAAATCTTTTAAGTGATGCTTGAATATATAAAATAGATGTTTTAATATTTTCTACATATAGTTTAATACATTGTATACATTCTTATACAATTAAATTAAGAATAGAGTAATTTCTTTAACGATACTCTCAACTATACCTGTTTTTTTTTTTACTTTAGTACCTTCAATTATAAAACCATTCACTCTAGTATCCTTCAACTTTTAATTCTTTTCATTTTAAAATAGTTATAATAACACCATTACTATACTATTATGCCTTTCTTATTTTCTTTCTCTTCTTTCTCTACTTTACTAGTATTCTTCTTCTTTCTCATTTGCATTTGCATCTGTGTGACGTCCGCCATCATTGCAATCTTCATCATCCTTGTCATCCTTGTTGTCCTCGTCCTCACCATCTTCCACTCGAAGCAAACCATCACCACCGTCAACTTCGTCAAGCTCGATGGCTTCAAGGTTGGGTTCGGCCCTGCCAACCTCAGTGTCGACCTTAATGCCATCGTACTACTTGACATATTCATCACAAACCCCAATAGAGTCGGGTTCGACTACACGAATGAGACGTGAGGAAGGACATACAACTCTGGCAACTCTAGCCCGCTCTTTTGGCAGAAGACGTACCTAGAAGAGAAGTGTTGGGCAATGGATCCAGCGGTGAACATGCTGGGAGGGTCAGGTCTCGTGACACGGTACGTTGGCATGGTCGACCTCGCCAAAAGGCTATTTTCCTTGCTAGAACTGGTTAGTGAAGATGCAAGGAAGGAGTTGTACTAGATGCTCCCTTGAGGGATGAGGGTAGCGATGAGGGCAAAGTTGTGGGAATCGTGGATGGTGGACTTCATGCTAGCGAATGATGACAGGATGCCGATGGGTTGGAGGGAGGCGACAGAGAGGATACTAGAGTGGTTGGGGCCAACGAGAAGGTTGAAATTGATAATAAGGAAATTACTCTAATTATTTTAAGGAAATCAAATTCCTTGACAAGAAATTACTAATTCTAAGGAATGGTGTCATACACCAACATGGCTTGGTGGTGGCAATGGTGATCTAATGGAGAAGAAGGAGAGAGAAGGATTATATTTGTATATAGTTGAGGAACATTTTTGTCCAATTTTTTTGGTAAAACAACAGTTTTTAACGGAAGCACCATAGTAACTAGCGACAATAGTAAAGGGTATCAGAGTGAATGGTTTTATAGTTTAGGGTACTAAAGTCAAACACAAATATAATTGAGGGTACCATTAAGAAAATTAATTTTAAGAATATGACAACTATATCGACAATGAAATAAGTCATCATTTTGCATAGGTTTTAAATTTCTTCTTAATATATCTATCACAACATTATTATTAGTAGCATTATCAAAAGAAATTGTATTAATTTTATTATTTATTTTAGACTCCCAAGTAATTATTTCTACGAGCAATTGCTTTACTAGTATGTAGATAATCAAATATTTTAAAAGTAATTATTCTTTTTTGTAAATTTCAAGATATATTTATCTAATGTGCAACTAAACATAAGTAAGGAAAATTATTTGGGCTTGTCCAAACATCAAAAGTTAATGATATTTTACATAATAAACTAAAAAAAACATTTGAATTAAAATATTTTTATCTTGAATAAATTTTTGTGTATTATATTTTTAATTATATTTCTAGAATGACTTTTAAATTATGGATTTATAAATGTTTGCATACAAGTCTCGAATTTTTTATTTTCAGAATATATAAAAATTTGTTCATCTTGAATTATTAATTTTGTTAATCTATGATTAGTTTCTTCTACAGAATATTTCTAATTAATTACACCACTAGATCCTACTTGCAATTGAGCTTGTTTAAAATTTGTTTTTTCTTGTAATTGATTTTTTCTTTAAAATTTAAAAGATGTCTATTTAAATGACTATTATACCCTCTCCCACTTTTTTACAACTAAGGACTTTACCACAATAATTACAATAATATATTTCATCATTGGTTGAGTTTGGTGTTAAATCTTTCCATTAAGGAGCTACTCTTCTCCTAACTTTTTTGAGTTGGTGTAATTAGATTTGTGAATCTACATTTTATATAGAATCTTGGGTTGAGATATTTGGGTTTGATGAATTAGTCATTGTAACTAATTAAAAAAATAAAAATAAAAAACAAAAAATAAAAAAAATTGAGGGTAAAGAAGTAGATAAATTAAAAGAATTAAAATTAGAGAAATTTATTGTTGCAATGGCAAAACGATAGGGCAATGGAGGCGAAAGTCTAGAAGGATGAAGCGATGGAGCAATGGATCGGAATTATAGACGTCAGAGCGAAAGTGTAGCATTTTGCAAAGTAGCAATGTGTAGAAAAAAAAAGAGAAGAGTAGAGAATGCAGAGAATAGAAAATATTTAAGAAGTTGTGAAGAAATAAATTGCAGTAGGAAGGTATTTATAGAAAAAGAAGAACGAAGAAAGAAAGAAAAAAGAAAAAAGAAGAACGTAAAAAAACAACAACAATGATTCTAGTCGTTGGACAGGGTCAGACTGATTATGCCCGACGTTGTGGTCCAACAGAATCAAAGCGTCAAGTCGGACCACTCACGGGCCACCTAATCCTTTTTACACCTCTTACACTAAGGTAGGGTAAGGCCAACAAGAGCTAAGAATATCATCATCATACGTGAGCTCCTGGTTGCTTTTACTTGGAGCTGACCAATAGAGTTGGCACAATATATATATATATATATATATATATATATATATATATATATATA
>JAMKQA010174524.1:0-12440 GCA_024699735.1 Posidonia australis
GTAGGCTTTCACAAAATCCTCCCTGTTGGAGAAGCGGATCAGTAGGTGACGCTGATCAAGAGCCACAGGGAAAATATCATCCTGGAAGGTCATGACTTTCTTCATTGATGTGAGAACCTCCATAAGAGAAGGGCGGCCAGTAGAGAACTTGTCGATCAAGGTCCATGAGAAAGGTGTAGCCATCTGGGTCACCTCCTCGATGGAGAATTGAATGACTTCTTCACCGTCTAAGAGAACCGGCTGCCTGACCGGCACCCCAGGAAAGGAGGGGGCTCTATGCGAATCACGAGTAGCAGCGGCGAAGGATAGAGAGCGGGGCTTCTCAGAGGCCGCTCTAGGGTTATTAAAGATCAAATTTTAAGCCAGGGAGTCGGCAGGAGGGCTGCCCTGCGAACGGTCAGACGCTAAAGGAGTAGACATCCTTAAGCCCCGACCTGGAGCTAGATCGAGCTCCGGAGAGCTGACCCAGCCCTAGGTTCAGGAAAAAGTGAAAGCAAACACAGCAAAAGGGGAGCGGAAATGGGACAACACGGAAGGGAGGGCGCAATGGGTGAAGAAGCCAGGGCAAGCTGGTCGGAGGGGATCGCCTTCAATCCCCGAAACAGTCGTACCCTGGAACGGAACAGTCTAGGTTTTGAGTTTAATTAAGTGATTTTCGTTTTGGGGTTTAGTGGGGTTTTGGATTAGGGTATTGAATTAGGTTTAGGGTTTTGGATTAGGTTTTGGATTTTGGATTAGGTATTGGTTAGTTTTAGGGCTTTGGATTAGGCTTAGGGTTTTGGATTAGGGTTTTGAAATAGCTTTAGGGTTTTGGATTAGGTTTTTTATTAGGCTTAGGTTAGTTTTATGGTCTTGGATTAGGTTTAGGGTTTAGGTTAGGTTTTGAATTAGGTTTAGGGTTTTGAATTAGGTTTAGGGTTTTGGATTAAGTTTATGGTTTTGGATTTGGGTTTTGAATTATGTTTTGGGTTTTGGATTAGGTCTAGGGTTTTGGATTGGGGTTTTGATTTTGGTGTAGGATTTTGTATTAAGTTTTGTCGATGAAATTAGGTTAGGATGCCAAATTGGTCTTTGGAAAAAGTATTGAGAGCCCACCAACCAAAAGCCTTTCCAGAAGAGACTACCTACAAACCTGCAAAATTGGGGTCTCTGCAGCAACCAAAATTCCCATCCTAGAGAAGACTATTGGACAAACCTACATAATTGGAGTGTCTACAGGGTGCCTAATACCTTCCTCATGCGTAACAGTAGTTTTTACCCTTTCTTTGGCACACTATGACCAACATGCCACATTCATTCGACACAGAGCATCTTTTTTTCAAAACTTGCATTGATGTGAACTCATCTCCTTTGCATAGTTATTCTCGTCTTCCATATTCAATAGACTACATGGCAATTCCATTTTCTTATCTTTTGTTTCATTTTCACTTCCGGTGTTTTTGAGTCAAGTATCTTTCTTTTGATTCACCAATGTTGCCATGACCTTATTGGTTAGTGACTTTGGCTTTTGCACTGACCTATGATTCCCTAGTCGTCGACATGGTCACACAGCAACGTAGAATTCTACATCAAACTCAACTTGACTGACAACGAGAGGTATGACCAAGACTCCAAGCATATCATGATGCATGTTGTCAAAGGCTATCATCCCCTTAACCACTGGCATAATATCTTCGACTTTGAAACCAATTTTACTTGTTATGTGTAAGTGGTAGATGTTTAAGTCTGCTCCATTAACCACCTACGTAAGGGGCAAACGAAAGCTTTGTTACTACATAGTAAAAAACAAAGGTTGGTTGTAGTTGGTCCCTGTCGGAGGTAACTCCTGGCTAGAGAAGGAGATAACCAGCAATGTTGCAATCATGCCCACCATGATCTCGAGGGCTACGGGTCTATGGTGGGGGAGACATGTGTTGCTTGGAACACTCAAAGGAAGGCCTCCCTTGTAGGAAATATACATTGGGATATTTGATTTTGATAATGACAAATTTGAGATAATGTGATTATTTGAGAAATGTTTTTAGTTCATATATTGTGAAGCAAATTCCAAGGAAGATCTCACGAAAAAGGTATATGAAGAAAAGGGACATGATGGAAAACTCATGGAGATAGCTTCAAGAATAAAAGGAGGAATCAAGAGCCAGAATACTTTATTGAATATTTTGTAAAAAGTGTTGATGTAATTTTTATTTTCTTGTTGTACTCCTAGGATAAATGTAATGATCTCGTAATAAATCCAAAACCCGAGGATAATAGGAATACCCATGAAACCAAGTAAAAAACCTTAGAAGAATCACAATTACTTAGTTCAATGTCATTTTCAACAGACTAAACATTACCAGTATATCGAAACCTGTGTAGATTAAAAACGTTGTAACGAGTGACCAAAAATGGCACACCGAACATTACCAGTCTACCAAAGTGTTCGATCGTTATAGTTTTCCGGTCAATCGAATTATTTCGACATACCAAACTAGTTACCATTGAAAAAAAAAATTATAGACGTTAGACACCAGCTCCACCCTATTTTTTTTCTATAAATAGGACCCCTCTTAACATAGAAAATACACACAAGAAAAAGCCCTCAACTCTCATATTATTTAGTAGTGATTCAAAGCCTTTGTTTCCCAACCTTTTGCCATAGCAAAGAAAGCTAGTGAGCCTTACTTCTTAAATTCAACCTTGCTCAACCTTTTTGGGAGATCAATAGCTTGTTTGGAGTTGTAAAGAAAAGTGATTCATTGTAAAGCATCAAGGGTCTACTGCTTCTCGGATAGTGAGGAGCATTATCATTGGTTTGTGTGGGATTTGACGAAGAGTTCTTCAAGAAAAGCAAGTTTTAGAATTAAGGAAACTCTTGAGGGGTTCTCGACAAGTGGACTAGGCCAAGGGGGTCAAACCACTATAAATTTATTGTGTTTATCTCATTGTCTCTCATCTTTTTCTTTACTTTGTCATAGATTACTCCACTTTACTTGTGACATTTGCTTATAATTGTTAAATATAATTTAATCTGCACATTAAGTTCCTTTAATAAGTAAATTCTGATTAAATTCTCAATTCACCTCTCTCTAGAGAAGCCTCTCGATCCAACAATTGGTACAGAGCAAAGTTTATCTAAGTTTAGGTTTAACCATCTATTAGATATAACTTCTTTTTCTTCAAACAACAATATGGCAGAGTGACATTGCATAAATAGACCACCTTTCTTCGATGGAAACAATTGTAATTATTGGAAGTATAGAATGATTATATATTTGAAATCAATTAATTATAAGTTATGGGATGTGGTAATTAAAGGATATCCTGAAGATACTAAATCATATAAAGAATGGAATGAAGATGAGAAAAAAATAGCTCAACTTGTTGCAAAAGGATTAAATCTTCTATTTTGTCTTGTAAATCAAAACCAATTTAATAGAATATGAAATTGTAAAATCTCTCATTAAGCATGGCATACACTTGAAGTAACTCATGAGGGAACTAGTCAAGTTAAAGAGACAAAAATTAATAAGCTCTTACATAAATATGAGTTTTTCAAAATGAAACCACATGAGTCAATTGGAGATATGTTCGCTAGGTTTAATGAAATTACCAAACCTCTTCAATCACTTGGAAGAGGATTCTCTCAAAGTGACATGATCAGCAAAATCCTTAGGTCTCTTACTCCTGAATAGGATCTCTCAAACTACTCACTTGAAAATCTCATTGGAAACTTGACTTCATATGAAGTTCAAATGATAAAAAAAGAAAATGAACAAAACAATCTCATAAATAAAAATATAGCTATTAAAGTTACAATTGATTCAGAAAACTCTGAGAAAGAGGATGATGAAGACATTGCTCTTCTCTCTAGAAAATTCAAAAGATTTATTAAAAGAGGAAATTTTCATAAAAAGGGAAATCAAGATAAAACCAAAGAAAAAATACATCTATGCTTTAAATGTAACAAACCAAGACATATAAAAAGAGATTTTCCTCTGTTGAAATTAAAAGCTTTTAAGAAGGACTTATGCCTAGTATATTTAAATGAAAAAAATTGGCTATGACAGAGAAGAGTTGGCCATGCTAGTATGGGTCAAATATCTAAATTGTCCAAAGGTGAATTTGTTATTGGGTTACGAAAGTTAGACTTTTACAAGGACAAACTTTGTGCTGCTTGCCAATTTGGAAAATAATCAAAATCGTCTTTCAAGGACAAGGATATGGTGTCTATTATCCAACCTCTTGAGCTTATCTATATGGACTTATTTGGTGCTAGTAGGACTTTAAGCCATAGTGGGAAAAGATATGTCTTTGTTATAGTTGATGTTTTTTCAAGATTTACTTGTGTTTTATTTTTGGCAAATAAAAATGATGTTTTCAATGAATTTCAAAAATTTTGTAAGGAAGTACAAAAAAAGAAGGAAACAAAATTTATCAAGTTTAGAAGAGATCATTGAGGTGAATTTAAAATGATAATTTTGAAACATTTTGTGAATAAAATGGATTTGAACATAACTTCTCTTTTCCAATAGCTCATCCACAAAATGGAGTAGTTGAGCGAAAAAATAGTACTTTACAAGAAATGGCTAGGACTATGTTTTGTGAAAATAATTTACCAAAGTATATTTGGGTTAATGTCGTAAAAACAGCTTGTTATGTTTTAAATCCTGTTTTACTTAGACCCATCTTAAACAAAACTCCCTTTGATCTTTGGTTTAGTAGAATTCTTCATATTTCTTATTTTTAAGTTTTTGGGAGTAAATGCTTTATTTTAAAAGCCAAGGATACTTTAGTCAAATTTGATCGTAAATCTAATGAAGGGATCTTTGTCGGTTATTCCTCAAGGTGCAAGGCATACAAAATCTTTAATGAAAGAACCAAAACAATATAAGAATCTATGCATGTAGATTTTGATGAAAACTTAACTAAAATAATTAATATTAAAGATGTACCTGAAATAATTGAAAACTCTCAAAATAATATGAATAATGAAGAAATTAATCAAAACATGGGTGAACAAGGAAATAAGGCCAAAAATTGGCAATATGTGGCTAGTCATCCTAAGGAACTTATTACAAGAAAAGTTTCTGAAGGGATATTAACTAGATCCAAACATGATCATGAATGTGCCTCATATACGTTCATATATACCATTGAGCCTAAGCATGTGGAAGAGGCATGTTGTGATGAATTTTGGATCATTGCTATGCATGAGAAACTTAATCAATTTAAAAGGACTAATGTTTGGGAACTTATCCCAAAACCTGAAAATCATCAAATCATAGGCACAACATGGATATTTAGAAATAAGCTAGATGAATCAAGGAATGTAGTTAGAAATAAGGCTAGGTTAATAGCTCAAGGGTACAAACACAAAGAAGGAATAGACATTGATGAAACCTATGAACTAGTTGCAAGGTTAGAATCAATTACAATGCTATTAGCATATGCTAGTCATATGAACTTTGAACTATTTCAAATGGATGTCAAGAGTGCATTTCTAAATGGGATTATAAAAGAAGAAGTGTATGTAAAACAACCCTTGGGATTTGAGGATGAAAATATCTAGACCATGTGTATAGACTCAATAAGGCTTTATATGGATTAAAGTAAGCACCTAGAGCTTGGTATGATAAATTAAAATGCTTCTAGATGGAAAATTGATTTACCATAGGACAAGTAGATACAACATTATTTATCAAAAATAAAGAAAAAGATATTTTATTGGTTCAGATCTATGTAGACAATATCATATTTGGATCAACAATTGAAAAGTTATGTGAAGAATTCTCCCAAATTATGCAAAAAGAATTTGAATTAACTATGATGGCTGAATTACAATTTTTCTTGGACTTCAAATTAAACAATTAAAGGAGGGAATATTCTTTTGCCAAGAAAAGTATAGAAATGAATTGTTGAAGAAGTTTGGCATGGAGAACTATAAGGTAGCCAAAACCCCTATGAGCACTTCACTAAAACTAGATAAAGATGAAAATGGTATAAATGTTGATTTGAAGAAATATAGAGGAATGATTGGGTCATTACTTAATTTAACTACTAGTAGACCAGATATTATGTCTATTATATACTTGTGTGCAAGATTTCAAGCATCACTTAAGGAATCACATTTAGTAGCAATTAAAAGAGTGTTTAGATATCAACAAGGATCTAGAAATTATGGTTTATTTTTCCTTAATAACTCTTCACTAGATCTCATGGCTCATAGTGATGCTAATTTTGCAAAATGCAAAACAGATAGGAAGAGCACAAGTGAAACTTGTCAACTCTTAGGGCATTCATTAATATCTTGGTTAAGCAAGAAGCAAAATAGTGTTGCACTTTCAACAACAGAGGCCAAGTATATTGCAACTAGATGTTGTTGTGCCCAAGTATTATGGATGAAATAACCTATGAGTCTGAGGAGGAGCAGGCACAGAGGTTTCTGGACAGCTTGAATCCAGGGTTGTAGGTGAGGGGGATGGGCTGTCGATGCTAGACTACGGAGGACATGGTTGGGATGGCTTATCGCTTCGAGGCCGAGCATCAGAAGTTTCTAAAGAGTCGTCCCAAAGGGAAGGGTAAGTCTTCTTTTACCTCTCGGTTCGCTTTCTCCGGTCCTCCAAGTGCCAGTAGTTTAGGTAGCCCAAAGAAGAAGTAGAAGGCGAGGTCTAGTGTTTCCTTTGTAGGTCGGTGGAGTTTGTTGGGAGTAACAGAGCTGGCCTCTATGAAACAGGGTTCAGTGCTCTTAATGGAAACGAGTGCTTCAACTTTGGTCTGGTGGGCCACATCGCTGCATATTGTCCTCATCCACGGTAGCCTTTGGCCTTAGTGTGTGCTATAATTGTGGGAAGGCAGGACAAGTTCAGAGATCATGTCAAGAACCATCGAAGTCGGCACGATGCGCACATCAACAGTCGACTACGGGACGGGTGTTTACCATTGTAGCTCTAGGCATTGGGTATTTAGGAGATGTAGTTGAGGGAAAGGATGATTAGTTGGTTCAATAACCCTCTGAGATTAGTTGTAATCTCCTTGTAATCTGGACATCTACCTAATTGTATGGATGTGTGGTGTTATTTGTTTGGCCATCAGGTTCTTTTATTGTGGTTGGCCGGATGGCTAAAGTGTTGTTTGACTAAGGGAGTTCTTTCTCCTTCATCTTTGAGTCTTTTGTCGTGGAGTTGGTAGAGAGACCAGCTAGACTGGCCTTTCATCTCAGCATGGTGACGACACAGGGGGAGCACAATATGGCATGGAGATATCTACGGTTTGTCGACGTGACGCTGAATGGCAGAGAGTTCAACGCCAGCCTGATCGTGATGGACATGCAGGAGTATGATGTGATACTCGGCATGGATTGGTTGGCACAGCAATCCACTTTGATCGACTATGCTCAGAGGAGAGTTTATTGTAGGTCTCCTGGGGATGGGTCTTTCATTGTGCAAGGTGGGTGTTAGGGTAAGCCAAAGCATGTCATTTCAACTACGAAGGCTTATAAGTCTTTGGTCAGGGGTTGCGTGGGGTATCTAGCTATTATAGTTACCTCCACTTCTCCTGAGTTGGGTGTTCACGACATCTCTATGATTAGTGAATATCCTAATGTATTCCCTGACGATTTGCCTGGTATGCCACCAGTGGACACCCCATATGCTTCCAATTGGACTTAACCATAAAACCCTAAAATCTTGCCTAAAAACCCTAACCTTGACATAAACCCTAAACCCCTAAAACCCTAACCCTAATCCAAAACCTAAATCAAAACCTTGGAATTAATCCAAAACCCTAAGATTAGCACAAAACACTAAAATCCTAAATCAAATCCAAAACCCTAGAATTAATCTAAAAGCCTATGATTAGTTCAAAACCCTAAATAAAATCCAAAACCCTAGAATTAATCCAAAACCTTAGGATTAGTTCAAAATCATAAATAAAATCCAAAATTAAATCCAAAACCCTAGGATTAATTCAAAACCCTAAATAAAATCCTAAATCAAATCCAAAACCCTAGAATTAACCCAAAAACCGAGGATTAGTTCAAAACCCTAAATAAAACCCTAAATCAAACCTTAAACCCAAATCTCAAACCTTAACAACCTATAACGACTTCCACTTCACCTAAACAACCCTAACTACTTCCCACTCTACCTTAAAGACCCTAACTACTTTCCACTTCACCTAAACAACCATAACCACTTCCCACTTCACCCTAACAACCTCAACCACTTCTCACTTCGCCTTAAAGACCCTAACTACTTTCCACTTCACCTAAACAACCATAACCACTTCCCACTATAACCCACCTTAAAGACCCTAACTACTTTCCACTTCACCTAAACAACCATAACCACTTCCCACTCCACCTTAACAACCCTAACTACTTCCCACTCCACCTTAAAGACCCTAACTACTTTCCACTTCACCTAAACAACCATAACCACTTCCCACTTCACCCTAACAACCTCAACCACTTCTCACTTCACCTTAACAACCTTAATCACTTCCCATTGTAACCATAACAACCTACCTAGCCATTACAAGCCTATAAATACCCCCCATTTGCAAGGAAAAAATGGGGGAGAAAAGGAGAGAAAAAAACTTGGAAAAATTAAGAGGAGAGCCACCAAGGTGTTTTCTCTCAACCAGAGCAACTAGAGAGGTCTAGGATCAAAGAGGAAGCTCGGGGAGGGGAAGAATTCCAATTTCAGACCATCTCCGGAGAGCTCCTGTGACCTCCAACGATCATCTCCACTGTCAGCTCAAGTATGCCCCCTACTGACCTCAAATTTCTTCAAAAATGATTCTCTAGGTCCTTCTCCTTCATTTCCAATTGACTCCAGCAGTGCTAGAGGGCTTCCCTAGCCGGAATCAAAGTTTTAGGAGTCGCTGGACATGTTTTTCGGTGACGTAGGTGGGGGCACGAATCCAGTGGATGATTCGTGCCCAAGAGTGCTCGATCCTCTCAACACGGTCCTCCTTTTGCTTCTCTGATCCCCTAGACGCCATTTCAAGCTCTCTGGAGGTTGCCAGATGTTGCCCGCCGGAATCGTGCTCCGTCACCATCGCCGGGGAAGATGATGAACAGTGCTGCATGATTCAGTGCCTTCCGCTTCGCAGCACCTCTCTGATCCCCGGGATGTGTTGCTATGCTCTTCCTCAAGCCTCCGGAACCACCAAAACCTTGAATCGAGCCTCGATCCTCCCCTACAATCGCTGTCATCGGAGCACCATTGAGGCTTGGTTGGGAGGGCGGTTCGCACAGCCATTCTTACTACTGGTTGGGGGATATTCTTCCTCTTCGATCACCCAATCTCCCAGCAGCCATGGACCACAGCACCAGAGCCCCTAGCACCCCTTTCTTCCTCAGCGCCGTTGCTAGTGTTGAGTCGACAACGAGGGGGTGGGCAATGATCTTGGACCATCGAGCACCATATCCAAACTGTCAGATCTCTTCCCCTTCTTCTCTTCTTGCTTTTAGAGCGCTCGGATGCCAGATCAGGCCTCGGGAGGGCCTAGGATAGCATTCCAATCGCCGTCGCTGATGAGATGCAGTCGTCGACGACCGTTGGGTTCTTTTTTTATGTTTCTTTTAACAAAACTTCTTCTTCTTTTCTTTTCTTACAACTTAGTCATCATTTTTTGCATTTAAGCCCCTACATAAGATTTTAAATCATTTCAATAATGATTTACTTTGAAGAATTGTAGTGTGACCCGTGTAAATCTTTATTAATGTTTTCCAAGCTTAAGAATTTGACATAAACCCTCTGATTAACTTTTCATTCATTTTAAGTGCAACATTTTGCACAAAAAGCCTTGAACATTATTAAAATTGTTCTAAATGCATGTGTTTCTGTCACAATTGCAAATTAAACCTTGGATATTCAAATATTTACTCAAATATGTTCAAAAATTGCATTTTAAACCCTGAACTTCACCGATTTCACACTAAATGCATGTTTTCAAGGGTAAATTTGCACAATAGTCCCTGAAACTTCAAATTTTCAAACTGAAGTCCATTTTCTTGCACATTTAACCCTAAATTACGTAAGAATTGTTTTAAACACATGTTTTACAGGCAAAATTGCATATTGAACCCTAGGAATGTTGAATTTGACCAAAAATGCACAGTTTTGCACATTGACCCCTAATTTCTTCAAAATTACATAAAATGTGCTTTCCTATGTATTTTGATGATTTAGCCACAGAATTTCAGCCTTCATTCAGAATTTGGGAATTTTACACAGAAACCGCTGGAATTTACACTTTTACTTACACATGTATTATGTACATTTTATTCCCCTTTTTGATGCATATTTTCTCATGCCTTCTTCCTTGCATCATGCACACATTTCCAACTCGTTTCAAACTCAATTTTCACATTGTTTCTCGGATTTCTTCTAACTTTCATGATTTTGATTTAATTTGGATTTCCATTGCCCGAGGGCATACATAAACTGGCTTGACAATGCCGACATCGACCCAAATGAGGATTATTTTCTCCAATTTGATTTTCTAGGATCTCTTCGAGTTTCCACTGATTTGCGTGACACTTTTGGAGTATTCTCGATTTTCACGATTTTTCTCATTGCCCACGGGCATACAGTAAAGTGGCATTTGCAATGCCTACAATGTCCCTCAGATTATCATTATTTCCTTTTTATTCACTTCTTCTCTTTGATTTAGCATGTTTTCACGGTCATCTTAAGCATATGCATTCAGAGTAGACAAGCATACACATAATAGATCATTAGCAAGCAGGAAACCAAGAAAGACTGAATTCTTTGGGCGCATGGGGGTACTTAACGCCTTCCCCATGCGTAACAAGAATCCTTACCATTTCTCTGGCCCGCATTGGTTTGTGCACTACATTCATTAGGCACGGAGCATGCATATGTTTTATTCACCTTGATTTCTTTTTGGTTTTTCATTTGTGTTTGGTTTTCCTTGTCTTTCCAATAAAAGACTAGGTGGCGACTCCTTTCCTTATCCTTTTCTTATCTTTCCTTGGTGTTTCTGAGCCCAGTCTTCTTCTCCGGATTCACCATCTTTGCCGTGACCGTATCGGGACTCCTCGTGTGCTTCCACGCACCTAGGAGAGCTATGCAGGGTTCAACTAGCATGGTCACACCACCTTACATGGAAGTAGAGTTCTCGATCAATCTGATCCTTAGTTCTGGTGCTGTGTCGAAGGCTCCTTATCGCTTGGCGCTAGCGGAGTTGCGAGAGCTAAAGACTCAGTTGCAGGAGTTGCAGCATAAGGGGTTTATCAGGTTGAGTGTGTCTCTGTGGGGAGCACCTATCTTGTTCGTCCACAAGAAGGATGGTTCGCTTCGATTGTGTGAAGATTATCGGATGCTAAACCAGATCACGGTGAAAGTATCCCTTGCCCAGCATTGATGACTTGTTTGACCAATTGCAGTCTGAATCGGTGTACTCGAAGATTGATCTGAGGTCAGAATATCACCAGTTGAGGATACGAGACTCAGATTTTCTGGACGCGTTACGGGCATTACGAGTTCACGGTCATACCTTTCGACTTGACCAATGCACTAGCTGCGTTTATGGATTTGATAAACAAGATTTTTAGCCCTTTTTTGGACCAGTTCATTGTGGTTTTTTGTTGATGACGTGCTAGCCTACTCCCCTGATGTTGAGACTCAGGCCTTACACTTGATGGCAGCTTTGGATTCTTGGAGGTGTCATCTGTTGTACGTCAAATTCTCCAAGTGTGAGTTTTGGCTGAGTGAAGTTATGTTCCTTGGTCATTTGATTTCTAGAGAAGGCATCAAATTGGATCCGTCCAAGGTCGAGGTGGTGAGCAATTGTGAGCGACCCATGACTATGATGGAGATTAGGAGTTTCTTAGGTCTAGTAGGCTATTATAGGTGGTTTATAAGGGATTTCTCCTCCATAACTGTGCCATTGACAGAGTTGACCTGGAAGGGAGTTTCGTTTTGTTGGGACCAGAATTGTGAGGCAAGTTTCCAAGAGCTAAAATCTCATCAAGTTTCTACTCTTGTGTTGACTCTACCTTCTAGAAGTGGTGACTTCATGGTGTATAGTGATGCCAGTGGTGTTGGGTTGGGGTGTGTTCTGATGCAGCATGGCAATGTCATCACGTATGCTTCACGCCAACTGAAGGATCATGAGAAGAACTACCCAACCCATGATTTGGAGATGTATGCCGTAGTGTTCGCTCTTAAGCTTTGGTGACACTATCTCTATAGGGAGAAGTTTTAGGTCTTCACAGATCATCAGAGCTTGAAGTATATCTTCACATAGAGAGAGATCAACCTGAGGTAGTGCCGTTGAGTGGAGTATCTAATGGACAATGATTTCAGCCTATCCTACCATCCTAGGAAGGCCAACATGGTCGTTGATGCCATGAGTTAGCGTACGCATGTGATGGCGAGCCTGATGGTCAAGGAGTGGACTATGCTAGAGGATCTAGTGAGCTG
>JAMKQA010174528.1:0-10267 GCA_024699735.1 Posidonia australis
ATGATTTTCAAATGGAACCTATGATTAAATGCAAAATTATGAAATGCAATGAATGGAAAATATAAAAAATATGCAAGAAAACATTTAAAACCCTAAATGATGGATTTGAAATTAATCTAAGAGTCTAGATGCAAATTTCCTATGCTCAGGAATTGTTTGATGTGAATCCAAGGACTTATATGCAAAATTTCTGGGCCTGAATGATAAAAAAATGGACTTTTAGAATGATTAGTGCAATTATGCAATTTCTCAGGGTTAATATGCAAATTTTCTAAGAAAAATTCATTTTTAAAACTTTGGGTGCTTATTGCAAAAGATTAGGACTTAAATGTGATAAAAATTCAATTTTAATGATGGTCAGTGTGATTTTAAAATCTTTTAAGGTTCAGAATACAAATTTCACAAGGGAAAACTCTTTTTAAAAAGTTCCAGAGGCTAAAGGACTTAATTGCAAAGGATTCATGATCTTAGGGACCTGAATATGATAAAACATGCATGAATACAATAAAGATGAAAAAATTAACATGTGTAGGGGATTAGATGCAAATTATACAGAGAAAATAAAAGAAATGAAAGTTTTTTTAAAACTTCAGGAACTAAAATATAAAAAGTAGGACCTAAATTAAATGAAAAAGGACTCAAACGTAATAACCTAAGGACCTAAGAATAAAAAACCAGAACTAAAGTGCTTGGGCCCAAAAAATCCCCTTTCGAAGATCGTCGAAGGACCATCGGCGTTTTCCCCTCCAGCATGTGCTTCGGCAATGTCCCAGCAATGGTGCGGTGACTGGATGACTTTGGCGACTACTCAGGGAGCTAAAGGGAGCCACGACGGGAGCTTCCGACGGGTTGGACAAGGCTGGGGAAGCCTAGGGTGCTCCCCCCACCTCGCGCTCCAGTGAGGTGCTCTGTCGGAGTAGGGGAAGATGACGGCGAGATGCAGCGGCGCTCCAACGATGGCTTGGCTCGAGCGGAGGTCAAGGAAGCATCAAGGAGGCACGACGAGACTTTGGGAAGCACCAGTGAGGCCCGGGGAGGTTTAAGGTGCTCCTCTTCTCTCTGCGTCGGCAGTGATGGCAGCACTACGACCGTCCAAGCGGTAGGACAGATGTTCTCTAGGGTTCGCGGGAATGCGGCTAGTCTTCTGGTGGGGTGGCACAGAGCGTGGACGTCTAGAGATCCTTGGTCGACTTTGCAGCGAAGGTCGACGATCGACGGTGGCTGGAAAGACGGCGACGCTGGTTGTGAACAACGGACGGGTTCCTTTAGAGCGGAGGGAGACCAAGGAGGAGGAAGAAAGAAGAGGATGGAGGAGAGGCCCACGGGGACCTCGCTTGAGGTCAAGAGGCCTAAGGCCTCACTGGCGACAGGGAACCCATCGCCGGAGAGAGTGGCTAATGGTGTGTAGGAGGCTCCACTCCACTAAAACGTGTCCTAGGTAGCTAGGGAAACTCACTAGACCTATAGGGCATGCTCTGAATTGAAAAAGAGGGGAGAGGGTAATACCTGATGAGCGGGGTTGTCGTCCCTAGTGAGACTGGTCGACGGTGCTTCGGTAGGATGCTCTGGTTGCGAAGATCATGGCTTTTTGGGGCTACCAAAGGATGGGAGGAAGGCTCTGGAGATGGGGGGAATGCTCAGGCCCTCTAAGTGCTCTCGCGAGGGGTCAAAAATGGTAGTCCAACGGTCCCCCCACAGCTCCGCGTCGGCACCGGGCTATATACTCTGACGGTGGCCTCTAGAGTCGTCGATCTTCCTCCCTGATGGCTAAGGACGGCATGATGATCGTCATGAGCTGGCAAGAGTTGTTGAACATTACCGGAGATCACGGAGAGGAAAGGATATGGTCTGGAGTTCTCAGGATTGATCGCAGGAAATCTCGTCGAAGATGTCAGGGTCGCCGGTAGTGAAAGATCACCGGAATTATTTTTTCAGTTGTATAAGGCTTTTGATTTTTGGGTTAAATGGGGTATTGGGCTGAATTTCGGTGTGCGAATAGGGCCGGGTTTTGGTTTTCTTTTTTTTTTTTTTTTTGGGATTTGTTTTTATGGTTTTTAAATGGATTTTTGGGTTCTAGATTTAGGCTTTTATTTATGTTTCATGATTTTAATTAAATTTCTGATCAAGGTTTAATTAATTGGTTTTAAATTAGGGCTTTGATTATTTTAGGTTTTTGTTTTATTTTTTTTTGTAATTTTTATGGATTTTAGGGTTTTGCTTTTAGGTTTTTATTTGGGTTTTGTGATTTTAATTTAATTTTTGATTTTTTGATTTAGGATTTAATTAATTGGTTTTTAAGTTTAATTAAGGTTTTTGTGTTTTAATTAGGGTTTTTGGTTTAATTAGGGTTTTGGATTTAATTAATTAGGATTTTGAGTTTAATTAGGGTTTTCACTTAATTACTTGGATTTTAAATGGATTTAAGTGAGTTTTATTTCATTTTGACTTGAATTAGGGTTTTTGTTGGATTAATTGGATTTTAAGTGGATTTCATTTAATTTTGACTCGAATTAGGGTTTTTGTTTAATTAATTTAGGGTTTTAAATGTGTTTTGTTTGATTTTAATTTTTATTAGGTTGGATTGGACTAGTGTAGACCTGAATGGGCTTGTGTAGGCTTAAGTGGGCTAAGGTTTTGGTGGTCGCAACCAGAGCATCATTCCAGAAGAACCTGCTGCCAAGTGACTTCAAAATCGGGATGTCTACACTATAGTCATAGAGATGGAGTCAGAATTGTCCACGTTGTAGTAGGACTAGTTACCAGTCATGGTCCTTAAAGAACCAGAACCAACATTTACTACACCAGAGGAGTTGATCTCCTAGCAATCGGGAGGCAAGTCTAGTTGGTATTGGCAGCCCAGGCCACACCTCAGAGGTGAGGAGCAAAAGAAAAGATCCTGAGCTATGCTTAGGAGGAAGTATGAGTGACAACAATCTAATCAGTCAGTAGTAGGATAGCCGTCTGCATTCAGTACCATTTGTACATATTGCAGAAAACCTCAAAAAATTAGAAAATCTAGAAAATGTAAAAAAAAATAGAAAATTCAGAAAAATTAAAAAATACAACCAAAGATGTAGCAACACTAGAAGAAGAAAGCTCTAGATCATCAGCAGGCCCCATCACATATGGGACAGAGGTTGCACATTGCAAATACAAGCATACCAAAGTCAATGTGACCGTTATGAAGTGCCACCAAGGGAAAGAGTCTAAGCAAATCTTCTCCTTCAAGGTCACAGATCCAACCTTTGGACAGAAGATCTTGTTTGAGCTTATTGCTTATGAAAAAGAGGATGATGTTGACATAAAGGATGACGTTGGTGTAGAGGATAGCAATGATGCATCTCTAGAATTTCAACCCTATGATGATGATACAGAAGAGCCAAATCTACATGCTGAAGAGGTGATAGAGCAAATCAATATTGGCACAACAAAGGACGTTAAAGAAGTGTGGATTAGTGCCAAGTTAACGTCACAAGCAAGGGCAAAATTCATTGCCTTTCTGAGAGAATATGCAGATGTCTTTGCCAAGAGCTATGATGATATGATTGACCTAGATGTCGAAGTAGTGGTGCACACTTTACCTTTAAAGCTTAATGCAAAGCTGATCAAGTAGAAACTAAGAAGATGGCGATCGCAATAGCTTATGAAGCTTAAGGAGGAGATCATGAAACAACACAAGGTTCATTTCTTCAAGGTCGTCCTTTACCCCGAATGGCTTGCAAGCGTGGTGCCAGTGCCAAAGAAGGATGGCCGGGTTTTCATGTGTCTCAACTACAGAGATATCAATAAAGCAAGTCCAAATGATGATTTCCAGCTACCTCATATTGATGTCTTAGTCAACAACATTGTGGGACATAAAATGCTTCATTTATGGATGGTCTTTTAGAATATAATCAAATTATAATGGCTGAAGAGGATATGGAAAAAAAATGTCTCTCATCACTCCTTGGGGAGTTTTCTGCTATAGAGTGATGCCTTTTGGACTCAAGAATGCAGGTGCTATATACCAAAGAGCAATGACGGCAATGTTCCACAACCTCATGTACTACGAAATCGAGGTCTACATGGATGGCATGGTTTCTAAATCTAAAGAGTTTGAGGATCACATATGTTGCCTGAGAAAGTTATTTAATCGTTTATGGATATCATCTAGTAAACTCCTGGGGTACATCATCAGTCAAAGGGGAATTAAGGTAGACCACAATAAGGCAAGAGCAATAATCGACATGCCTCCTCCTTTAACTAAAAAGGAGGTTCGAAGCCTGTTAGGACATTTACAATATATCATTCGATTTATCACATAGCTCAACTCTATTTGTGAGTCTATTTTCAAGCTTCTCAAGAAGAATACAAAGTTGAATTGGAATGAAGAATGCCAAGCTACGTTCAACAAGATTAAACAGCTTCAGATAAGGCCTTGGTCCCGCCTATGTTGGGGCATCCTTTGCTTTTGTATCTCTCCATCACGCAGCATTCCATGGGTGCAGTTTTGGGTTAGCACCACGAATCAAGATGCAATGAAAGGGCCATCTTTTATATGAGCAGGAAGTTCAATGATTGCGAAGTCAAATATAACACCATTGCGAAAGTCTACTTGTCTATTGTTTGGGCAACCTAACGGTTAAGACAGTACATGATGGGATATCCAATTTTGCTTCTATGCCAGCACGATCCCATGAATTATCTGTTTCAGAAACCAGCATTAGTGGGCTGATGCATCAAGTGGCATGTTTTGTTATCCTAGTATGACATTACCATTGTCACACAGAAATCAGTGAAAGGGGCTAGTACTGGCAGACCACATGGCCGACTTACCTTTGCTAGAGTATTCAACATTACAAACACAATTTCTAGATGAGGATATCTTATTTACAATGCATGACACATAGCCTACAGACTTTCATGACTAGTTATAGTGGCATTTGTACTTTGATGGAGCGGTCAATAAAAAGGACATAGGCATTCGCGTAGTATTGGCAACGCCTTAGGGACAGGTGATTCCCTTGGCAAGGAAACTAGCATTTGAATGCACTAATAATGTTGTAGAATACGAAGCATGTATCCACGGACTTCAAGCAACACTCGAGCATGGAGCATGAAAGTTGCATGTGCACGGTGATGCAATGCTGGTCATTTCCCAAGTTGATGGCAACTAGAGGACAATGGACCCTAAGCTCCTACCATACCATACATACTTGCTAAAGCTCATGGTAGAGTTTGATGAGGTCTACTTTTCTTTCATGAACCGAACCAAGAATGCATATGCAGACACATTGGCAACCTTAGCATCTTGGCTTTCAATATCGGAAGCACATACAATTGATAAATTAATCACACGAATGGAGCAGTTGGCGCACTACATGTGCATTAAGGAAGTAGGGTCAGAAGAACTTCCATGACATCATGATATCACGACCTTCCTTGTGTATGGCAGTCACCCTTCTAGTATCTCAGCAATGGATAGAAAGAACATAGCATGCTTGGTATCAAAATACATGCTTGGAGGTGGACAGTTATATAGAACATCCAATAATCAGATGCTCCTTAGATGCGTAGACAAGAAGGAGGCTGATGCATTGATGTTGCAAGTACATGCAGGAACATTTGACCCATATATGAATGGAGTCCACATGGCTAAGAAGATAATGTTGCAATGTTATTTTTACTCAACTATGGAAGCAAATTGTTGTTGATTTGTGCGTAAATGTCACAACTGCCAAATCCCTGGGACTCTCATTCATGCTCCCCCACAGCAGTTGCACAACATGTCCTCCCCATGGCCATTCTCTACTTGAGGAATTGATGTCATTGGAGCCATTCGTCTAGCTGCCACCAATGGACACTGCTACATCCTCGTGGCCATTGATTATTTTACTAAGTGGGTGGAGGTAGCTTCTTATAAAATAATTACTGCAACCACAATTGAGAAGTTCATCAAGAACAATATCATAACTCGGTATGGGGTTCCTCATGCAATTGTCTTAGATAATGGGAAAAACATTGTTGCCAAGATGAATGACTATTTGTAAAGCTACAAGATCAAGCATCATAAATACTCTCCATACCGTACACAGATGAACGGGGTAGTGGAGACTATCAATAATAATCTTACAAAGATATTGAAGAAGATGGCAGACACTCGTCGAGATTGGCACGATAAGCTCTCATATGCTTTGTGGGCTTACAGAACATCAAGCAGAACATCCATAGGGGCAACCCCTTATTCGATAGTGTATGGCATGGAAGCAGCTCTCCCCATTGAAGTAGAAATCTCATCACTTAGAATCTTGAGAGAGGTAGAGCTTGATGAAGCAAAGTGGATTGAGGACTACTATGTTCAGTTGAACTTGATTGATGAGCACAGATTGCAGGCCATGTATCACGCCCAATGTTATTAGAAGGGAATGGCCTAAGCATATCAAAAGAAGGGTTGGCCTAGGAACTTTGTGCTAGGAGACCTAGTTCTACGTGCCATCCATTTCCCAGATTCTTGAAGCAAATTCAGGCCTAATTAGTGAGGACCCTTTGTTGTAAAGCAAGTCCTATTTGGGGGTACGGTCATTCTTGAGGATATGGATCATTTGAAGCAATCAGAGCCAATCAATACTTGCTACCTGAAAAAGTACTACCAGCGACTGGTGACCTCTCCCTTGCCCTTACAAAATGCTACTCCTCTATCCTTGTATCTTTGATTTTCTTGTTGTTTGGCATTCATGCATCTTTATGCCTTACAACATCCATGCATCTTTACAGCTTACGACATCCATGCATCACTTTACTTCTTGCACACATTTTACTATCTTTTCCTTTCCGCATTATTAGCAAAAAAGAACAAAAAAAAAAAAGTATCATTAACAGCATCCACATAATCATCATTGCCCGATGATGAGATCAAAAAAGCTAGCCTGCTTAGGATGGTTTGTACCTCCTCATTTGCTGCTACCCAAGTGACCAGGTAAGTAAGGGAGCCACTATTCACAGAAGATTGGGCGAAGTGTCTAAATTCGAAGGGACCTATACCTCTAAAAGGAGATAAAATGCTAGGATGAGAATGAATGTGTGAGCAAAAATATAAATGTATATGCACAAGTATGCGTGGCTGGTGGCTGCTACATGCATGCATAGTGGCTCCTCAACGCATGCACCTTTGCACGTCATCCCAGCACCACCCAATCCACAACACAAGCCTAATGAAGAGTCTTCACCTGCATACTCACACACACATAGGAACAAGAGCACAATGCCTCCAGTAAAGGATAGGGCACAAAACACGCCAAATAGTGGGACCTAAGCATAAAACCACAAAATTATTGAAATGATCTTGCATGAGTAACACCGACCAATTATAAAATTCATTAAAATGTATATTTATAATCAAATGAATTTTTTAGTGTTACAACACCCTACTTTGGTAGCCACTCACTGGTGGATTCCTCTAAAAGCGTGCTCCAATGGTGACAAGGCATTCTCCCACACCAACGCCCATTTCACACTCCAAAACCAAACCAAAACCCTAAATACAACCCAACACCATAAACCCACCATAAAACTCCAAACCTAAGCTCATTTGATGGCCCATCATTGAAGGAGCAAGCTTAGATTCCAGCCAAAAGCCTGACATGGCCTATGCATGTCCAACCAATACATGTATGCCGCGTAGATTTAGGGTGTAGATAGGTTGCGCAGAAAGATGGTGCAGTTTCCCCTAGATCAATACTTAATATGATGAAGGTTCAATTGGTCATTTCACCCAATGGACCTTCAATTCACCTCCTCTTATTGGTTGGCATGGATCTAGGCGTGCTCCATAAACTCCCTAGGCCATCATGCCCCTCTGCCTAACCCAAAATCCAATCAAATCCCATCCATTTAATCCAAACCACTCACATTAATCAACATTTCAAATTCAACGACTCACACCTCATCTTCCCTCTATAAAATAGGCCTTCCATGTCCAAGCTCCTCCTCTTGGCCCCTCTTGGCTCCCTCGCCTTTGAGCACACACTTTGTAGTCCACCTCACCACCAGTTCTGGCCATCAACCACCAGCTTCGTCCACCATCTCACACCTTCTAGTCGTCTAGTGAACACAACAACATCCTTGGCTTTGCATCAACTGCATTACACCCTCCAGTCCATAGAGCACATCCCAGACTTTCTGGTAGAGCCTCCACTCTTGTCAAAGCACTCCAACATACCTCACTAGCTGTCACCGATCATCCAGCCACGCCCATCACTAACTGAAATTGTCACCACCACACCAAGCCATTGAAACACCTCATCTGTTCCTACATTACCTCGTTGAAGCCTTCCCCCGACATCACCATAGTCCTCCGAGCCTACTTCCGTAGCCATTGTGCGCCATCCACTAAAGGACAACCCACAAACTCCCATAAGTAGGTCTCTTCCTATGGAATGCTTCTGTTTATTTCCCTATGTTACATTGCTTTTTTAGCAAGGGTTTCATGTGAATTTCCTCTATTTGCATTGTCATCCACTACATCATGCATTCATTGCATCTTTTCATTGCCAGCAATGGATTCAAACGGCTCAAATATGGCCGACGGCCTGTGAGCTCGCTTGCAATCCATTCAGACACATCATCACCTTCCTCTTTCTTCTCCCAGTCACCTTGGATGGTCACTCGATGCTCCTTGCTGCCCGCATGGCTGGTCGAGCTTGTGGCTATTGATGAGACATGGTGAGGACGGAGGAAGGTCTACACTACATTCACTTGCATCCATTTTACATCCATGCATTTCCCCTTGCCCCATTGGACGTTTGGAAACCTTGAGTTGCCTTGCCGGTGCCCATGGTTGGTATTCATAGACTAGCTCATCGACGAAACCCAACCGATGATGAGGTAGGTCGGTAGGAGCAACCATTCATTCCCATTCGCATCCAATCATCCAAATCTATTCCCATGCATCTCTTCATTCTTCGCATGCATTTCTTCATGTGTTTGGATCATTGCATTACCCCCTAGTGTGATGGAAGGTCACGCGGGAAGGTCATGAGTTTCACTAGGTTCAGTGCAGGTTGCACTTCTGAGCTCCAAGCATCTTGTTGTTTTATTTTCTCTTCTAGTTTTGCATGGATACCTCTATTACCTGCACTTACATGTCTTCACCTACATTGCATGGTTTTCTTTCAATGTTTTTTAGCATCCCACATCCATCAATTAGAGCGATGATGTTTATTATATCAAGTTCTTTTAACCGACGGTCCAGAATTTACATAGTGTGATTGAGCACTAGATCGCATCAATTTCAACCCCATTCATCTCATTCTCATGTGCATGACATCAAATATCCATCTAGCCTAGACTTAGCAAGCATGCATTAGCAATGGCAACACAAACGAGCGATTAGCCAAGAAAGACTAATTTCTCGAACACATGAGGGTGCCTAACACATTTCCTATGTGTAACAAGAGTCCTTACCTTTTCTCTGGCCCACGATGACCATCGTGTCATATCCATTAGGCATGGAGCATACATATACATTCAACTGCATTCATTTGCATCAATTCTCTCGTATTTTTATGCATTCAATTGTCCTCGTTGTAGACACCCCGATTTTGAGGTGACCCAAAGATGAGTTTTCCCATATATTGCCTTGGGTATGACCCTTGAACCAACCTTAAACCCGTAGCAAGCTTGCAGCCCAGTTAGAAAACCAGACCAGTAGGGGAGAGCACTAAGCTAGCACACCTACCTGGCACACTTAGCTAGCACACCTACCTGGCACACTTAGCTAGCACACATACCTGGCACACATAGGTGGCGCACATAGCTGGCACACCAACCTAGCGCACAGCCACTTCACAGGCTACGGCTGATGGCTTTCCACCTCCCTTGGCTGTTACCTTTGCAGCGAATGTGCCGTGGAATATTCAAGGCTTTTCGTCTGCGAGGCTCTCCATATCCCCATGAGTTAGCCTTGAGGAGATCCCTATAAATAGAGGTCCATAGGCAACCATGAGAGACCACCCTTTCCTGAGATAAAATTCTGAGCGAATCTTGTCCTGTGCATTCAGCAACAACACCGTTCTAGCTGCATTTTCTCGTGTCCTGAAGCATCCCCCTACACCTCACAGCAGTTCTTGATCACCTCAAGGCAATGTGGTCTCATCTTGGGTCTTTTATTTGGGAGGAACATACCTGGAACAAGGTAGGTGCTTGACCCTTTCTTTGTTTACCTTTGGTTCCTGCATAGATCAAGTATGCTTTAACCAATCTGAATATGCTAGAATTTCATGATGCAAAT
>JAMKQA010174533.1:0-11096 GCA_024699735.1 Posidonia australis
TAAATGGGCTCAAATAGGCTTGCATGAAGTCCAATAGGCTTGAAATGGTGTAATGGGCCCAAATGGGCTCAATCAGGGTTTAGTGGGCCTAAGTGGGCTCAACCAAGGTTCAAGCTCAGCCACCAGATCCTCATCCTACAAAATTGGAAATTTGGGGTGTCTACAGTCTGAGCCTGGGAGTTCCTTTCTGTGACCTCAGTCTGGAGGCACTGTTCTTGACTGTCTTTTCTCGAGCTATTCATCACTTTTGACGATAGCTTTTCGTAGGCGTCATCCTCCAGTTTGCAATTGCAGCCCCATCCTTACCCATTCGCGGTCCGTTATGGCCCAATGAGCTTCTGAGACCTTTGCATCGACTGCTTCGGAAGGGAATTCCTGTTTCCACCCCCTCCTTCTTTTACTTTGACATCAGTCACTCCATCTACACTCCATGATAGCCATTTTCAGGGTCCTGGAGTTCCCTATCCTTCGATTTCGGGACACTGGCAGACCCTTATTGGTCTAGAGCCTGTGGCTGAAGTAGTTACCATGACTACCACTAGGGCATCTGATCTGATGATGTCCTGTCTTTCAGTTCACCCTATTTCGCTTGACACATAGCTGGCTACGATTGCTTCTGTAATAGGAATTCAACCCGCAGCATCCTTGAACTTCCAACCCCCTGTGACATCTCTTCCACTTGCCCATCTGACCCTCGGTACTGCTACCGACGTGTCTATAATTGTGCAATCTCAGCAACTTTTGGCCCTTGCGCAGAAGCTGCAAAACATGGCATTCTCTTTGGATCCTACTTTGACTGTGCCTGTTTGTCCCATTCCTGAGGAACCCACATCGCCTGCTCAGGCACTTCACATTGCACTAGTCACACCACCACCGCAACTGTCACCACAGCTTCCCGCTGTCCTGATGACGGGCGTTGCTACTCTACCGATAGTATCACTACCACAACATGCACAGCATATTCCTCCATTTTCTGGTGGTCCACCTTGTGGGCTGACAGGAGTGCAACAGCCTGTGAACCCGACCATACTGGTTCAATAGCTGATACTCCCACACACAACAACACGCCCAGCACAACATAACATTTCTATACCCTTGCATCACATACAGGCTTCAGCATGTACACCACCACAAATAGTGCACATGCACAGGTACGCTGGTCATCACGCCACGGCACTAGGTGGCGAGATAGATCTGGAGGATCACACAGGTGCTATAGATACAATGTACGCGAGACCCGCCCCGGCTACACATTCAATGTCAGCAGCAACCCCGAATGCACTTTTCGCCAGAATGAATAACCTGGAGAAAGTACTACAACAAGTGCAGGGCGAGGACCGCCAGTCTTATTCCTTCCAGGACCTCTACTATTTCCCAGAGGCTATACTCCCTTCGAATTTCCATATCCTGGAATTTGAAAAATATAATAGGGAAAGGCTGCCCAATATCACACCTTAGAGCATACTATGGCGATCTCGCTCAGTTACAGGCTGATGAGAAAATTCTCATTTGCCACTTTCAGAAAGGCCTCACAGGTCCAGCTTTGAAATGGTTCACATCACTGGATATGGCCACTATAAAGACCTGAATGATCTAAGCCAAGCTTTTCTGGAGTAGTACTCTTTCAATCTAGACATGGTCCTATAGCGTGAGAACCTAGTCGCCACAAGGCAGAAGTCCCACAAGCCGTTAGGGGAGTACGTCGGGCGCTGGCAAGCCCTCACTTCACAAGTTCACGATAGACCTTTTAACGAAGAGTCTATTGAAATAATACTTCGAGGAGCGTAGCCAGCCATTGGGGCTCTGCTAAGCATCCAGCCTATTTCCATCTTTGCATCCCTGGTCAAAGCTGGCACTCGTGTTGAGAGCTCACTGAATAACGGAAGCTTTCCTACATTAGCAGTATTCGCAAAGCAAACCATGGCTTCTGGGTATGCACGGGTATGCACGGAAGAAGGACTTCGCCAAGAATGTTGTGGCATATGTTGGGGCTCCCGTTATGCCAGCCAGTGTGGTGAGCTCGCCAGCTCAGAATCAGGTTGTCTACAATCCTGCACCTAGGGTACCACACACATCACAAATCACCACCACCGCTGAGCTAGTCTACCAGCCCGCACCGGCAAGGCAAGGGCACTACCCAGGATTAAGGTGACTCCCACAACCCAAGAGAGATTACACTCCTCTGATTGAGCCACTAAGTGTCATATTTCCTAAGATAGCGTCATTACTAAGGCTTTTGGAAATCCACCCACCACCGAACCCACTTATGCCATGGTTTAAAGGTTATTTATATTGCAGTTACCATAGAACCACGGGGCACTCTACGAATAACTGTTATACACTCTGGAATGCAATTCAAGGCTTGATTGACCGGAAGGTCATCACCATTAACACACAGGAGGTAGAGTCCATGCCCATCACAAGGGCCCTCAATTCCACTGTATCCACATCCAGCAACATAGTCAACCGGCCTTTGCTGAGCATGCACCCAAAACCTCAGGGGTCTATGTCCTTTCTTTTGATGAGGTTGAACCTTTTGATCCTTCTTTCCTCATCCATGATGTTTCAAAATCGTTCCCCTATCAGTTTGGTCAGTCTTTCATTGAAGCTTCCAGTTCAGCAATCTATATGATCTAGTAAACTACCAAACCGAGCCGCACGGCTGCAAGACTTACCATACAATCCACCCCACCAACAATTAGTCTATTAGCCAAACCAAGGCATGACCTGACCCACCAAGTGCCAATACCTACTTCGCCAGTTTCAGTCCCAGTGGAATTGAGGGTCCATGCTCCTGTGGTCATCAACTTGACACAGGATACTCACCACATGCCTTATAGCTATACCATAGAAATGTGTGCTGAGGTAACACAGTCAGGATGGGTATACAAGGCCTCGATTCTGGCAAACAAAACCAGCCAGCCCATCACTTCATCCTCCCAAGCAAAAAACCATATTCCCAGTCAAATCCTTGAGGAGACAACTCCAAAAGTTCACCACACCAATGCCAAAGCTGACCCACTTGTGGTTGACATCACTGCCCAGTTAAAGAAAGTCAAAGCAGACATCTCCATCTGAGACCTAATCCATACTTCGGCTGAACACCTAAAGGCATTTCTCTGAGTTTTCCACGCTGCTCATGTTTCCCCAACCATGCAACCATCACCCTTGGAAAGCATGGTAGGGATGATAGCTACGCCACAGGTCATTTCATTTTCTAGCTCACAGCTTCTTCCAGCAGGGACTAATCATAATTAGCCACTATTCATCACAGTGCAATACCAAATTTCCGCATTCCTCTTACTTTGGTAGATAATGGCACTGGGTTAAATGTCTGCCCTTTACGAACTGCAAACCAGGTCGGCTTTAAATCTGAAGACATTACGCCAGCAGTGAAAGGAATGGCGGTGTTCAATAACACACACCATGATGCTCTAGGAATTCTGGTCATTCCCTTAATCATTGGTCCTGCTCGTTTTGAGGTCGAGTTCTATGTTGTCGACCTCGAGCTGTCTTTCAATCTTCTGCTTGGGCACCCTTGGCTCCACAAGCACCAGGTTATCCCCTCAACCCTTCACCAAATGATTAAATTTCACTGGAACAACGACATTGTCGTTGTGATGGCGGAAAACCTTGAAAGGAGAAGGTTGAGGTAGTCTCTTATGTGTCGCTCCATACTGTCCATTTTGACCCTAAGTCTTCTAATGTGCTCTACCGTGTCGACCGTTTTGAACCGATCAATTTCATTCCGATTATTGAGCATGCCAACCATTTGGTCGCTTTTGGCAACCCTTTCTTGATGGTCGAGAATCTATGTCAAAGGTGGGGGTATGAGAAAGGAGCACCTCTCAGGCGGAATGGCAAAGGAATCGTCGAACCAATTGCCGTAGAGAAAAGGCGAGAGTTTGAAGGACTGGGATACAAGTGGAAACCACAAGACGAATACTCAAAGCATCGTAAGTTCCAAAAGCTCATTATTCCACGAGATTTAACTAACTTTGTAAGTGCAGGATTGCTGGATCCCAATTAGAGTTTTGTGCTTGCAAAGCCTGAGCAAGATAAACCAGTCAATGGGCTAGAGTAGATATATGTGGAAGATTATTACTCTGATGAGGAAATCGTGGACTTCAGAATGGATTTGACATCATCCATGTCACCAGGGACAGTCATGCTAGCATTGCCACCTCTGGAGTCAACTGAAGGACTTTCTACAGGTCCAGCTACAGTCATGGATTCAGCAGTGGTAGCCTCAGCAACAGCAACATCAGTGTATCAATCAGCTATAAAAGGGTTACAGTCGGGACAGTCGGAATCATCGCCTGAGGTGTTAGAAACTACCAGTACCTATTATGTGGATTTCGCTTCCGATGAAGATGAGGGAGATGCTGTGGTAGCATAGGTTGATAGCATGCTCAGCGATTTGGAAGCTCTGTTTCAAGAGCAGTTGGCAGTACTGGCAGAGGATGCGCAAAGTGAGCTTAGGCGCAAGAAAGGGAAGGCAATAATGACAGAATACACTGCAGAGTAGACAATTACACAGGGTCAGTCTGCTATCATGACCCTGGTGGTGAATAGATCACTAAATGCTAGACCAAAGGAGTTTATCTCCTATCAGCCGGGAGGCGGGTCTAGGTGGTATTATCAATCCTGGCCCCAATTGAGCAGTGGTGTCCAAAAAGAAAGATCCTGAGTTAGGCTCAGGAGGGAACTCGAGCGGCCGCACTCACATCAGTGAATCGGAGGATGGCTGCCCACTTGTTACACATGCTGTACAAGAAAATCATGAGAATAAAAACTTTTGTCTACATAATAAGGCCGCGAAAGAAGTAGAACAGCCAGATACACCTACAAGTTCGGAAATAGTAGAATCTGAGATCATTAGAGGTGCATACAAGAAAACCAGGTTTCAGTAACCATTCTAAAGCATTGTCAAGGGAAGAATGCTGAGAAAGTGTGCAACTTTGAGGACACAGATCCATCATTCCAGCAAGAAGTCCTTCCTGAACTTATTGCATATAGAGATGAAGATGATGCAGAAATAGAAGAGGAAAGTCACAATGCACCAGAATTCCAGCCTTATGATGATGATCCAGAAGGCCCAAACTTACATGTAAAAGAAGAAACTGAGACTATAAATATTGGCACTAATGAAGATGTCAAGAAAGTGCAGATAAGCGCTAGACTCACAACACAGGCTAGAGCAGAACTTGTTGAGCTTCCTCGAGAATATGCAGATATCTTTGCCTGGAGCTAGGATGACATGGTTGGGTTAGACGTCGAGTTAGTGGTACATACATTACCGCTTAAACCTGACATCAAGCTAGTTAAACAGAAATTGCGTAGATGGTGACCGCAGTGGTTGTTAAAATTGAAAGAGGAGATAATGAAACAACATAAAGTTAACTTTCTGAAGGTCGTCCTTTACCCAGAATGGTTAGCGAATGTGGTTCCAGTACCTATGAAAAGTTGGTCGGGTCAGAATGTGTATTGATTACAAAGACCTAAACAAAGCAAGCCCAAAGGATGATTTCCGACTCCCACACATTGATGTGTTGGTAGACAATACTACAGGACACAAAATGTTGTCATTCATGGATGGATTCTCAAGATACAATCAAATCCGAATGGCAGAAGAGGATATGGAGAAAACGTCCTTTATTACCCCATAGGGAGTGTTCTGCTACGGAGTTATGTCATTTAGGCTCAAGCATGCCGGGGCCACATGTCAGAGGGCAATGACAGCCTTATTCCACGATCTCATGCACCAAGACATCGAGGTTTATGTGGATGATATGATCGCTAAGTCAAAGGAGCCTGAAAAACACATTGCTTGTTTGAGGAAGCTCTTTAACCGCTTGCGAAAATATAAGCTACGGTTGAACCCCAACAAGTGTGTATTTGGTCTGTCATCAGACGAGCTATTGGGCTACATCGTTAGTCAAAGAGGAATCGAGCTAGATTCGAGCAAGGCTAAAGTAATCATTGAGATGCCTCCCCCTACAACAGAGAAAGAAGTCCGAGGGTTGTTGGGGCAGTTGTAGTATATCAGCCGATTCATTGCCCAGTTAACACCAATTTGTGAGCCGATCTTCAAGCTCTTGAGGAAGAATGCACAGATCTGCTGGAGTGATGAGTGCCAGGAAGCATTTGACAAAATCAAGAAGCTCTTAGTAAGATCACCAGTCCTAATTCCTCCGACACCAGGACGTCCCCTGTTGCTTTATTTGTCAGTAACACAGCATTCAATGGGTGTAGTCTTGGGTCAGCATGATGAAACAGGTTGCAGGGAGAGGGCCATTATTATCTGAGTAAAAAGTTCAATGATTGCGAAGTTAAGTATATCGCAATCAAGAAAGTTTGCTTGTCCCTCATCTGGGCCACACAGCGCTTAAGGCACTATATGATGGCATATCCAGTTCTATTACTGCGCCAACATGATCCAATGAAATATCTATTTTAGAAACCTGCACTGGTGGGTAGATGTGTCAAGTGGCAAGTACTCTTATCTCAGTTCGATATCACTTTTGTCACTTAGAAATCGATGAAGGGATAGGCCGTGGCAGACCACTTAGCAGATCTACCCTTGCCAGAGTACCAACCCCTACAGACTCAATTCCCTGATGAGGATATATTGTTCACCATGGAAGAGGAAAAGTCAGGAGACCCTCGAGATAAAGATCAGTGGTAGCTCTAATTTGATGGCACAGTTAACAAGAGAGGCATGGGCATCGGTGCAGTGTTGGAGACCCCGCAGGGATAGATGATCCCACTTGCTCGAAAGTTAACCTTTGTATGCACCAATAATGTGGCATAGTACGAAGCATGTATTCTTGGCTTACATGCTGCATTAGAACACGATGCGTGGAAATTACATGTGCATGGTGATGCCATGTTAGTTATCTCACAAGTTAATGGCAACTGGAAAACCAAGGATCTAAAATTGGTTCCATACCATAACCATCTCTTAAAGCTAATGGCCGAGTTTGAGGAGATACGCTTTTCCTTTATGAATAGGGCTAAGAATGCTTACGTGGATGCACTAGCCACTCTTGCATCCTGGTTGTCAATACCAAAGGATGACATAGTGAAAGTGTCGGTAACCTGCACAGACCAGCCGGTACACTGCATGAACATAGATGAAGTAGATTCCACAGCAAAGCTCCCATGGTATCATGACATCAGTGTTTACTTGGAAACCAGGAGTCACCGTCCAAATGCATCGGTAGTAGGTAGAAAGACCATGGTCCGACTAGCTTCAAAATATGTGCTTGGAGCAGGTCACTTGTATAGGAGGTCTTACAATTAGATGCTTCTACGCGGTCTTGATAAAAAGGAGGCCGATACAGTAATGTTGCAAGTGCATGCTGGGACATGCGGGCCTCACATGAACGGAGTATTATTGTCCAAGAAAATAATGTTACAAGGTTATTTTTGGTCAACCATGGAGACAGACTGCTATCAGTTTGTGCAAAGATGTCACAACTGTCAAGTCCATGACAACTTTATTCATGCACCACCACAACAGCTCCATAGCATGTCGTCACCCTGGCCTTTATCAACATGAGGAATAGACGTCATCGGAGCTATCCACCCAACAACTTCCAATGGACATTAGTACATTCTAGTAGCAATTGATTATTTTACAAAATGGGTGGAGGCAGCTTCTTACAACACAGTGACCGCCTCTGTTACTGAAAAGTTCATCAAGAACAACATCATTACCCGGTATAGGGTCCCACATTCAATCATTTCTGATAATTGGACAATTTCACAGCCAAAAAGGCTGAGGATTTCCTACAGGAGTTCCATATCAGGCATCACAGGTCCTCCCCATACCGTCCTCAAATGAACGATGTCGTGGAATCTACAAATAAGAATCTAATCGAGATTCTTAAAAAGATGGTGGAAACATATAAGGACTGGCATGACAGACTCCTATACGCTCTGTGGGCTTACAGAACATCAGTCCATACTTCAACAGGAGCAACTCCATATTCTCTGGTATATGGCATTGAAGCAGCCCTACCAATAGAAGTGGAGATACCATCGCTCAGAGTCCTGAAAAAAGTAGAGCTAAAGGAGGCGGAGTGGATTAAGGACCACCTTGTTCAACTAAATTTGATAGATGAACATCGGTTGCAAGCTATGCATCATGCACAATGCTATCAGAAGCACATGGCTAAAGCTTATCAGAAGAACGTCCGACCAAGAAGCTTTTTGTCAGGGGACTTGGTCTTGCGAGCAATACATCTCCCTGATAGTCGTGGCAAGTTCAGGCCCAACTAGCGTGGACCATTCATGGTCAAACAAGTCTACTCTGGAGGAGTTGTCATCCTTGAGGACATGGATTGCATCGAACAGTCAGAGCTAGTTAATTCTTGTTACTTAAAAAAGTACTATCAGTGATCATAACCCATGTGTCCTCACTCTGCGACACCGTCACTTTTCTTCATGCATGCACGATTTCATTTTGTTAATGTCTTTCTACATCCATGTAGCCATGCATCTTAGCACATACTACTTCTCGTTTAGCATGTGCATTTATAAACAGTTGATTGGCATCATCATCACATGCATGGATCTTAGCCCGGTAATGATAAGCGGAATAAGCCTGCCAATGTTGGGAATGTGTAGCACCTCTTCAGGTAGATACTATTCAGGTAACCTAGAGAGTGAGGAAGCTACCTTTCATTGTGAATTGGGTGAACTATCCAAGCCACTCAAGGACCCTACACCTCCCAGAGGGAGATAAAATGTTAGGAGTGAGAATGAGTGCGTGAGAAATAAAACAAAAATATATATATGTGAAAGGGCATAAAAGAATGAGAAGACAGAAGTCGTAGATAGAAGTCAGCCCTAAAGAGAGAGGCATGATGGGTAGCACTGTCCCTCTAATTTATCTTGGAGAGGAGTCGGAGTGAATACCTGGAAGACATGCTCCAAAGGACCTAGTCAACCCTTTAAACAGCAGCAACTCCCCATCATAGACCAGGTACCTATTACTTCCAAGCCAGGGATAGGGTGAACCCACATGCCTATGAGGGAGAAAGAATAAAGAATAAAGAATGAATAAAATAAAAAAACAGGGGTATGGTCCGATGGGGTTTGGAACAGAGTCCAGGACACGATGTCGCATTTCCAGAGAACCACCCAAAAAACTAGGGACTTGGATAGAGTCTCGTGAGGTTTGGAGTTACCATTCCCTTGCATACTTGGCGATAAGCATCCCAATGCTGAGGGCGCCAATAAGATCTCACAAATCATTCAGCATGCATGCTTTTCTTTCCACAAATATCATCTTAAAAGTGTCGCAGAGTATTATCTGGTTCTCTTAGCTAGGGTATGATAACAACTGTCAATCTAAGAGAATCAAGAGGACATCGCCTAAACCAGGGGCATGCAAGCTGCTCTTGTTGGTTAGGGCCATTTATGTCAAACCAAGGGCATGTCAGCTGTCCTATGGTTAGACACACTGAGCTAGTACTCAACTAGGGGCATGTAAGCTGCTCTGATTGGTTAAGAGGCATCCATGTCAAACTAGGGGCATGTCATCTGTCCTTTGGTTAGTCACACTAAGCCAATGCTCGACCAAAGGCATGTCAACTGCTCTGAAGGTCGAGGATCCCAGTAATCTACCGGGAGGCACAGTCATCGAACAATCCCAATCCTCAATGTTTGGTGGCCATATCTTATTACATGGGTGCCTGGTCAAAACCGATTGGTAACTAGGACCTTCCCTCAGGGCTATGCACAAAATTTAGTCCATTAGACAACTCCTTGTTCAATCAGTTGTAACATTCAGCTGTGGGCTAGTCTCTCTGATTTTTTCGATACCATTTGTGCTACATCTTTTATCTGTCTACTTTGGATTTGCTAAGTGTTATTGAACGAAACGAAGTTGAAATCTGTTTCTAAAACAATGTTTTGAGCATGTCCTACAGGAGATCGTTTGCCCTTTCTAGGGAGTCTCGAGTCAAGGAAAGCAGGGAGTCTCGAGTCAAGGAAAGTTGAAACGCCTTACAGATCATGGGTTTCCCTACGATGGTTGTGCCCACACACTGCTCAGATGTTCTCCAAGCATGGATCAGGCAGTTAACAGAAAGTGATCGCGACAAGCTAAGAATTTGGGGGATCTCTTCAAAGCGAAGGTGGAGGTTTCTCGATAATTCCTGTGTGCAGCTACCTGGTTCTAGAAGCCGGCTCATAATGTATTCCTCTTTGGGAGAATCGAATTGACCCCAACCTTGGAGGAGGTCTACAAAATATGTTGTCTATAGAGTTACCTAGGACCCACCATGTTTATGCGGCACAATGGGTATTCCTCAGTCTTGAGTGAACTAACTGGCCTATCAACCAGTGATTGTGGTCGTCAGCTCATCTGTTCAGACAGACATTCTCCCATGCTGCAGCAAGCTTACTTTGACAAAGTAGCCGGAATGCGCGCCTCCCTTGGTGATGAGCTATGGTTGAAAGGCTTTCTTGTCTGCTTCCTAGGGGAATTGATTTTTAACCATGGTCGGGTGGTTGTAAACATTGAAGTGGCCGAGATTGCTTTGGCAGTTGTCACCCGTCAGATAGATTTAGCCCCAGTCATCTTGGCAGAAACTTACCAAGCTCTGAACTGATCACTGCGGCACTGCCAACACTTTTATGGCTGTGGAGCTTTTCTACAGGTATGGTTGACTGCACATCTGGGTGTAGAAGTCTTATGCCTGCAATGATTAGCCTCGAACTACAATTGTCCAAACCCTAAACCCTAGGTTAAATCGTAAATCAAACTCAAAACCCTAAAATTAGCTCAAAACCCTAATCCCAACCCTAAACACTAGGTTAAACCCTAATCCAAATCACAAACCCTAATCCATACCCTAAAAAATCCTTAAACCATAAGTTAAACCCTAATCCAAGCCCTAAACCCTAGGTGTAGACACCCCGATTTTGAGGTGACCCAGGAATGAGTGTCCCTATGTTGCTTTGGATACGATCAGACCTTAAACAGAGCCCCAAACCCACTAGCCAGAGCCCCAAATCAGACATTTGTGACCAGGGCTGGCGCACCAAAGTGGCGCACCAAGGTGGCGCACCAAGTTGGCGCA
>JAMKQA010174534.1:0-11157 GCA_024699735.1 Posidonia australis
CCCCCCCCCCCATGTAGAGGCTGGCAATGGCTAGGTAGTTTGTTATGGGTAATTATGGGTAGTTAGAGGTTGTTTTGGTCGAGTGGGAAGTGGTTAGGGTTGTTATTGGTGGAGTGAGAAGTGGTTAGGATTTTGGATTAGGGTTTAGGGTTAGGTTTAAGGTTTTAAGCTAGGGTTTGCTAAGCCTATGATTTTAGACTAAGGTTTAGGCTAGCCTAGGGTTTTGGATTTAGGGTTAGGTCTAGGGTTTTAGACTAGGGCTTGTTATAAGGTTTTGGACTAGGGTTTTGTTTAGGGTCCAACTGCAAGCATATGGGGTGTCTACACTATCTTTGTGCATTAGCTATAGTTCTATGGTTTTTCTCAAGATAAGAGTATATGGTCTTGTGTGAGGCTTCTTGCCCTTGATCACAAAACCCATGTTATGGTGTCATGGGTTCTCATCCCTTCTTTTATGACTTTATGGAAGAGAGGTGAACCCATATGTGTTTAGGGTCTTTTCTAACATCTAGGATGAGTTTCCATACAGTCTCAAGCACATTTGCAAGATTTCATATAGCATGGCACATCAGTCAAGCTTACTGTCTATTCTGAAATTTCTGGGTCTCACTTCAGTGGCACATATTGCTAGCACACATTAGTAGAGCACTAATGTGGCACACCAGACATAAGCACCATCCTGGCACACCTATCTGGCACACCAAATAGGCGCACCAGCCTGTTTCAGTCCACCACAATGGTTTTTTGGCATGGTATTTAGCATGGTTCCCGATTTGTTTTGCCTTTGGTTTTCTTTGTGTGTTCTCTTGGATATATCAGGATAACGCCTGCATGATTTCATACTCATCTATGTAAGATAGCCTAGGTTTTTCATGTAGCGAAGCAAAGACGTTAGCCACTCGGTGTTAGTGGGTCCATGGCTATATCGGTACAATATCCTTACACCGATGTTTGATCCACAACTTGAGTGACCTTTCAGAGCATTAGGACACACCCTATAGTCCCCCTACCTGTTTTTAGCATAAGGCACAACCTGCACAAAGCATTGCATTGCATATCACCCTTGGGTGTATAGAAACAGGCTATAAAGCCAACTTTGCCAACAAGTGAATGAAACCCCATGAAAGACTGATTTCTCATGTGCACGAGGGTGCTTAATACCTTCCTGTGCATAACAAGGATCCTTACTCAACTTTTTGGTTCATGATGTCCTTTCCATTGACTTGTTATCATGCATATTTACATAGTCTTATTGTTTTAAACGGTTTTCCTTGTCTCCCATTTTATGTAGATTAGGTGGTGACTCCCGCATTTTATCATTGTTTTTTTATCTCTTTTGTCGTGACTTTGCTGGTTCTTGTGCATTTGGTCTTTCACGCCACGCACAAGGCTGTTGCGACATGGTTACAGATAGTTTGAGATATCAGTCAGAAGGCATGGGCATGATAAGATACCAAACCTGTCAACTGAAGGGGGAAAAGTTTACCATGTAGGATATGCTCTAGACCTCGCACGAGGCCTAGAAGAATATAAAAGCAAGACTTGCTCGACTAAAGCAAGTCCAACAGAGTACATGTTACCGAGATTCGTCTATTAGGAACGAATCTGAAACAGGAACACCTAGACCTAATCCACGGTCTAGAGGAAGATGGAAACAAGACTTGCTCGACTAGAGCAAGTCCAAAAGAGCAAGTTGGATTCTGCCCTTCCTGGTACAGAAGTCTACGACGGCTTCATTTGTCCAGGCCTAAGCAAAAAACCAAAATTCTCGACTATTATCTGGGTGGTCCCCAGCACAAAGTCGACAAGCAGAAGAGAGCAGCAGTTTGAACCAGTTAAGCACATGTTGTTGCAATGGCAACTTCTACTCTATATCAACCAAAAGCAACCAAACAAGCCAGCCAAAAGTGTTCCAATGAATTTTATTATAGCAGTCGAATACAGTGATGTGATTACACGTATTTCAACTTGCAATGAATATCAAGAGTCTATGTCATCCCTAGATCTCTTCGAGCCTGGAACTTTGGGAAAAAGTGTATGGCTCGGAGCAACACTGTAGATCAGCCAAGTTTCTTCAACATCGGCTTCATAATCTGCTGTGCAACCTTTTCCTTCTTTGACTACAAGATACTTCGATTGTATGGAGACACTAAGCAGGTGAGATAGCTCCTCAGTCATAGCATAAGAGCATGAAGGATACTCCTGGAACTGGGCTAACATTAGCCCCTATACAAAGAAATCTTGTTGGTAGCCAAATTGCTACATCATGTGAACTAGATGATACACAACTCCACTAGTCAGCCCTGGCAGTATGATAAGCTGCATATCAGTTGTATTGAAGAGTGCCTCAAAGTTATGAGTGGTCGAAGGGATGATGCGCCAGATGACCTTGTCCTCTGTCAAACTCTCCAACCGCTCATACTCATCGCTCATACTCATTGCGAATCGAGGTGAGCGTGCAAGCATGACTACTTTGACAATAGGATTCAAAGGCCGATTGTTGTGGGCGTAAGACTTCTACACCCAGATGAGCGGCCAACCATACTTGTACAAAAGCTCCGTAGCCATAAAAGTGTCGGCATCATCGTAATGACCAGTCTAAAGCCCGGTAAGACTCTGCTAGGATAACTAAGGCCAAGACTATCTGACAAGTGACCACTACCAAAGCAATCTTAGCAACCTCAATGTTCACGACCGTTCGACCATGGCTAAAAACCAATTCACCTAAGAAGCGGACGACAAAGCCTTTCAACCATAGCTCATCGCCCAAGGAGGTGTGCATTCCGACTACCTTGTAAAAGTAAGCCAGTTGCAGTATAAGAGATTGTCCATCCGAACAGATAAGCTGACGACCACAATCGTCGGTTGACAAGCTGGTTAGTTCACTCAATACTGAGGAGTATCCATCGCACCACATAAACATAGTGGGCCCCATAAACTTCGGCAAACAACACACTCGATGGACCTCCTCCAATGTAGGTGTCAATTCAACTCTTCCACAACGGAATACATGATGGGCCGGCTTCCAGAACCGGGCAACTGTACACAAAAAGTATCGAGAAACCTCCACATTTGCGATATCCAAAAACTTTAAGGAGATGCCCCAAGTCCGTAGCTTGTCGCGATCACTCTCTATTAATTTCTCAATCCTTGCTTGGAGAACATCTGAGTAGCACATAGGTATGACCATGGTGGGGAAACCCATGATCATTGGGGGATTTCAACTTTTCCTGATTCAAGCCACACTAGAAAGGGAAGAAGTGTTCCTACAGAATATTCTCAAAACATTGGTTTAGAAAGAGACTTCAACTCTGTTCCATTCAACAATACTTTATAAAGTCTAATGCAAACAGAAGAGTGCAGTACAAGTGGTATTGAAAATCAAAAAGGCTAGCCCAAGCTGAGTGTTACAATCAAGAATTGACTAAACAGCGAGCTATTGAATGAACTAAATCATGCGCATAGCCCCGGCAAGTGATCTTGGTTACCAACCGGTCCCGACCAAGTGCCAAATTAATGAGAGACAGCCATCAAACCCTGATGATTTGGATTGTTTGATGACTGAGTCATCATGAGATACTTAATAAGTCAAATGAGGTAGATTACAGGGATCCTCAACATATAGAGCAGTTGACATGCCCCTAGTCGAGTACTAGCTTAGTGTGTCTAACCATAGGACAGTTGACACGCCCCTGGTTTGACATAAATGACTCTAACCAAAAAGAGTAGTTTACATGCCCCTGGTTTAGGCGATGTCCTCCTGATCCTCATAGGCTGAAGGCTGCTAACATGCCCCAGCTATGAGGACCAGATTAGACTCTGCGACACTTTAGAATGATGTTTATGGGAAGAATGCATGTATGCTAAATGATTTTTGGGATCTTATTAGTGCCCTCAGCATTGGAATGCTTATCGCCATGTATACATGGTAATGGTAGCTCCCATCCCCACTGGACCATACAATTGCTTCTTATTTTATTTTCTTTATTCTTTCTCCCTCATAGGCACGTGGGTTCACCCCTATCCCTAGCTTGGAGGTAATAGGTACCAGGTCTATGGTGGGGACTTGTTGTTGTTTAAAGGATTGGCTAGGCCCTCTTGGAATATGCTTTCTAGGTATTTACTCCATCTCCTCTCCAAGATAAGTTGTAGGGACAATGCTATCCATCACGCCTCTCTCTTTAGGGCTAATTTCTATCTACGACATCTGTCTTCTAATTCTTTTATGCCCTTTCATAGATATATTTTTTATTTTATTTCTCACACTCTCATTCTCACCCCTAACATTTTATCTCCCTCTAGGTGGTGTGTGTTCCCTGAGCGACTTGGATAATTCACCCAATTCACGGTGAAAGGTAGCTCCCTCACCCCCTAGGTTGCTTGAATAGTATCTACCTGACGAGGTACTACGCATTTCCAACATTAGCAAGCTTATTCCGCTTATCATCACTAGACTAAGATCTACGCATGCGATGATGATGACAATCATCTGCCTATAGATGCGTATGTTGAATGGTAGTTAGTATGTGCTAAGATGCAAGGCTACATGGATGAAGAAAAACATTGATAAAATGAATTTGTGCATGCATGTAGAAGGATGACAGTGTCGCAGAGTGAGGACACAAGGTTTACGATTACTGATAGTACTTCTTCAGGTAACATGAATTAACTGGCTCTGACTGTTCGACGTGGTCCATGTCCTCTAGGATTACTACTCCTCTAGAGAAGACCTATTTGACTACAAACAGTCCATGCCAATTGGGTTTGAACTTGCCACGACCATCAAGGAGATATATAGCTCGCAAGACCAGGTCCCCTGGCAAGAAATTTTTAGGTCAGACCTTCTTCTGATAGGCTTTGGCCATCAGTTTCCAATAGCATTGTGCATGATGCATAGCTTGCAATCGATGCTCATTTATCAAGTTTAGTTGAACAAAGTAGTCCTCAATCAACTCTTCCTCTTCCAACACTACTTCTTTCAAAACTCTAAGTGATGGTATCTCCACCTTTTTAGTTAGGACTGCTTCCATACCATACACTAGAGAATCTAGAGTTGCTCTAGTTGAAGTCTAGACTGATGATCTATAAGGCCACAAAGCGTATGGGAGCCTGTCATGACAGTCCTTATGTGTTTTCGCCATCTTTTGAAGAATCATAGTTAGATTTTTATTAGCAGATTCCATAGCCCCATTCATCTGAGGGTGGTACGGGGAGGACCTATGATGCTTGATATGGAAATCTTGCAAGAAGTCCTCGACCCTTTTGGCTGTAAAATTTGCCTCATTATCAGAAATAACTGAATGCGGGACTCCATATCAGGTAATGATATTGTTCCTGATAAACTTTTCGATCATCGAGGTTGTCATTGTCTTGTAAGAAGTCGCCTCCACCCATTTAGTAAAGTAATCAATAGCTACCAGGATGTACTAATGTCCATTAGAAGATAATGGGTGAATAGCTCCGATAACATCTATTCCCCATGTTTAAAAAGGCCAAGGTGACGACATGTTATGGAGCTGTTGCAGGGGGCATGAATGAAGTTGCCATGGACTTGACAATTGTAACATCTTCGCACAAATTGACAGCAGTATATCTCCATGGTTGACCAGAAATAACCTTGTAACATTATTTTCGTGACTAGTAACACCCCATTCATGTGTGGTCCACATGTCCCAACATGCACTTGCAGCATTACTGTATCAGCCTCCTTTCTATCCAAACAGTGTAAAAGTATCTGATTGTAAGACCTTCTGTATAAGTGACCTACTCCAAGCTCACATTTTGAAGCTAGTCGAACCATAGTCTTCCTATCTGTAGCTGATGGATCTGGATGGTGACTCCCAATTTCCAAGTAGACTTTAATGTCATGATACTATGAGAGCTATTCTATGGAGTTTGCTTCCTCTATGCTCATGTAGTGTGCTAGCTGGTCTGTGTAGGTTACCGACACTTTCACTGTATCATCCTATGGTATGGATAACCAGGATGCAAGAGTGGCTAGCACATTTGCGTAGGCATTCTTGGCCCTGTTCATGAAGGAAAAACGTATTTCCTCAAATTCGGCCATTTACCTTAGAAGATAGTTATGGTATGGCACCAGTTTCAAGTCCTTTGTTCTCTAGTTACCATTAACCTGTGAGATGACCAACATGGCATCGCCATGTACATGCAGTTTCCGCGCACCATGTTCTAATGCAGCCCGTAAGTCAAGAATACATGCCTCGTACTCTGCCACATTTTTGGTACACACAATGGTTAACTTTTGAGCAAGTGGGATCAACTGGCCTTGCATGGTTTCCAGCACTGCACCATTGCCCATGCCTCTTCTATTAACCGCACCATCAATGTAGAGATGCCACCACTCTTTTTCATGAGGGTCTTCTGACTCATCCTCTTCCATGACGAAAAGTATAACCTCATTAGGGAACTAAGTCTGTAATGGCTGATATTCTAGCAAAAGTAAATCTACTAAATGATCTACCACGGCCTGTCCTTTCATAGACTTCTGAGTGACAAAAGAGATATCAAATTGAGATAAGAGCACCTACCACTTGACACATCTACCCACCAGCATGGGTTTCTGGAACAAGTATTTCATAAGATCATGTTGGCACAGCAATAGAACGGGATATGCCATCATGTAATGTCTTAGGCGTTGCGTGGCCCAAATGAAGGATAAGCAAACTTTCTTGATTGTGGTGTACTTAACCTTGCAATCATTGGATTTTTTACTCAAATAATAAATGGCCCTCACCTTTCGGCTAGTTTCATCATGCTGACCCAAGACAACGCCCATTGAATGTTGTGTTATTGACAAATAGAGCAGTAGAGGATGCCCTGGTGTCAGAGGAACTAAGACTGGTGACCTTACCAAGAGCTTCTTAATTTTTCCAAAAGCTTCTTGGCACTCTTCACTCTAGTGGATCTGTGCATTATTCCTCAAGAGCTTGAAGATCGGCTCACAAATCGGTGCCAGTTGGGCAATGAATCGGCTGATTTACTACAACCGCCCCAGCAACCTTGAACTTCTTTCTCTGTTGTAGGAGGAGGCATCTCGATGATGGCTTTAGCCTTGTTCGAATCTACCTCAATTCCTCTTTGGCTAATGATATATCCCAGTAGCTTGCCTGATGAAACACCAAATACACACTTGTTGGGGTTAAGCCACAGCTTATATTTTCGCATGCGGTTGAACAACTTCTTTAAACAAGCAATGTGTTCTTCAGGCTCCTTTGAATTGCCTATCATATCATCCACATAGACCTCGATATCCTAATGCATGAGATCATGGAACAATGTTGTCATCGCCCTTTGATATGTGGCCCCGGCATTCTTGAGCCCAAATGGCATTACTCTGTAACAGAATACTCCCCATAGGGTGATAAAGGACGTTTTCTCCATATCCTCTTCTGCCATTCTAATTTTATTAAAACCTGAGAATCCATCCAAGAATGACAACATTGTGTCATGCTGTATTATGCACCAATACATCAATGTGCGGGAGAGGAAAATCATCCTTTGGGCTTACTTTGTTTAGGTCTCTGTAATCAATACACATTCAAACGCGACCATCTTTCATAGGCACCGGAAACACATTTGCTAACCACTCTGGGTAGAGGATGACCTTTAGAAAGTTGACCTTGTGCTGCTTCATTATTTCCTCTTTCAACTTCAATAACCACTGCGGTCGCCATCTACGCAATTTCTATTTGACCAGCTTGATGTTAGGCTTAAGTGATAATGTGTGCACCACTATCTCAATGTCTAGCCCAACCATGTCATCATAGCTCTAGGCAAAGATATCTGCATATTCTCTGAGAAGCTCAACAAGTTCTGCTCAGGCCTGTGTTGTGAGTCTGGCACTAATTCACACTTCCTTGACATCTTCAAGGGTGCCAATATTTAGTTTCCCCATCTACGTACAAGTTCGGGCCTTCTAGATCATCATCATAAGGATGGAAATCTAGTGCGTCATGACTATCTTCTTCTATTTCTGCACAATCCTCTTCTCAATATGCAATGAGCTCAGAAAAGACTTCTTACTGGAAGGATGGATCTATGTCTCGAAAGGTACATATTTGCTCAGCACTCTGCCATTGATGATGCTTTAGAATGGTCACTGTCACTCTGGTCTTTTTGTATGCACCTCTGACAATCTCATATTTTGACATTTCCGAACATACAGATGTACCTAGCTGCTTCACTTCTTTCATAGCCTTATTATGTGGATAATTGTTTTTATTTTTCTGGTTTTCTTGAGTGGTATGTACAATGTGCATGGCAGTTGGGCAGCTGTCCTCTGACTGACTTATGTGAGTGCTACCACCCCTGAGCCTAACTTAGGATCTCTTTCTTTCGACCCCACTGTTCAAGTGGGGCCAAGACTGATAGCACCACCTACACCCGCCTCTCAACTGATAGGAGATAAACTCCTCTGGTCTAGCGTTCAGTAATTTGTCTTCTTCTAAGGCCATGATAGTGGACTGACCCATTGGAATTGTCGTTCTGCAATGCATTCTAACATTGTAGCTTTTCCTTTCTTTTGCCTGAGTTCACTCTCTATGTTTTCTTCCAGTGCTGCCAACTGCTCTTGAAATAGAACTTCCAAATCACTAAGCATGCTGTCGACTTGTGCTACTATAGCATCTCCTTCATCTTCATCAGAAGCAAAATCCACATAGTATGCACTAGTAGTTTCTCGTACTTTAGGAAGTGATTCTAGCTGACCTGACTGTAACCCCACCAAAGCTAACTAATATGCCGATGAAGTTGTGGTTGAAACTGCAACTGCAACAAGATCTGCAGGAAGACCATAGACTAACTCTGGAGGTGGCAATGCTAGCCTAGCTATCCTTGGTGGAAGGGATGATGCCGAATCTTTTATACAATCCACAACCTCTTCCTCAGAGTAGTAGTCCTCAACACATACCCACAATTATCCGTTGATTGGTTCGCTCCGTTCAGACTCTGCAAGAACAAGACTCTTATTGGGATCTAGCAATCCTACACTACCAATGTTAGTTAAACCCCATGGAATAACGAGTTTCCTGAACTTACGATGCCTCGAGAATCCATCCTGCGGCTTCCACTCATATCCCAGTCCTTCGAATTCTAGTCTTTTCTTTGCGGCAATTCGTTCGATGATTCCTTGGCCATTTCGCCTGAGGGGTGCTCCTTTCTCGTACCCCCACCTCTAACATAGATTCTCGACCATCATAAAAGGATTGACAAAAGCGGCCAAATGACTGGCACGCTCAAGAATCTGCATGAAATTGACCAGCTCAAAGCGATCGACACGATATAGTACATCAGAAGGCTTGGGGTCAAAATGGACAGTTTAAAGGGATACCGAAGAGACTACCTCGACTTTCTCCATTTCATGATTTTCCACCATTACAACAACGATGTCGTTGTTCCAACGGAACTTAATCATTCGGTGAAGAGTCGAGGGGTAACTGGATTCTTGTGGAGCCAAGGGCACCCAAGCAGGAGATTGAATGACGACTTGAGGTCAACAACATAAAACTCAACCTCAAAATGGGTAGGACCAATGATCTAAGGAATGATCAAAATCCCTAAAGCATCATAGTGTGTGTTCTTAAATGCCATCATTCCTTTTACAGCTAGGGTAATGTCTTTAGATTTAAATCCAATTTGATTTGCGGTTCGCAAATGGCAGACATTTAAACCGACGCCATTAACCACCAAAGTAAGAGGAATGCTGAAATTCTAGTCTTGCATCGTGATGAACAAAGGTTGGTTATGATTGGTCCCCGCTAGGGGGAGTTCTAAGCTAGAGAAGGAGATCACCTACGGTGCAGCTATCATTCCTATCATGCTTTTCAAGGCCGACGGTTGTATTGTTGGGGAAACATGGACGGCTTGGAAAACTCATAGAAAGGCCTCCCGGTGTTCAACTAATGTATGGATTAGGTCCCAACTGGAAATATCTGCTTTAACTTTCTTTAATTGGGCCGTGATATCAGCTACAGGTGGGTCCATCTTGGTAGTGGTGGGGTTAATTCTTGGGACTACTTCTTCAGGGATATGATTGGGAATCTAGCTCCTTGGTTGGGAAGATGAAGTTGTTGGCTGGTTGGGCTTGTTTGTCACAACTAAGGCCTTGTACACCCATCCTGATCGTGTTACCTCAGCGCACATTTCTGTGGCGTAACTATAAGGCATGTGGTGAGTATCCTGTGTCAGGTTAATGACTACAGGAGTACAGGCCTTCAATTCCACTGGGACCAGGGCTGGTGAAGTGGGTCTTGGTGTTTTGTGGATCAGGTCATATTTCAGTTTGGCTAGCAAACTGACTGATGATGAAGTGGATTGCATGGTAGGTTTTGTGACTCCGCTCCTCGACCTGGCAGTTAGCTGGATCATATTAATTGCAGAACCAGTTGCAGGGGTGTATACTGTCTAACTCTGTGCTGGCGAGCTCACCACACTAACCTGCATAACTAGGGCTCCTACATTTGCCACGACGTTCTTGGTAGTGTCCTTTTGTGCATATCTAGTGTTGGATCCATTGCTGTTGCTAGTTCCTCTCGAAGCCGTGGTCTACTTGGTGAATGCCGCTAACACAGGAAAGCTTCCGTTATACAATGAGCTCTCAACATAGGTACCAGCTTTGATCAAGGATGTAAAAGTGGAAAATAGGATGAATGCTTAGTAGGGCCCCATTGGCTGGCTACGCTCCCTGGATTATTATCTCAATAGACTCTCATCAAAATGTCTATAGCGAACCTGTGAAGCGAGGGCTCGCCAATGCCCGATGTACTTCTCGAACAGCTCGTGGGGCTTCTACTTTGTTGCGACTAGGTCCTCGTGCTTTGAGACTATGTCGAGATTGAATGAATATTGCTCCAGAAAAGCCTGGCTATGACCATGCCGGTGGAACCCCTAGGCGCGGTTCACCAAACCTACTCTGGTGTGCGGAAACACATAGGGAGATCCGATACAATCACGGCGAAAATGGTGAATCCGAAGGAAGAGACAAGACTCGAAAACACCAATGGGAAGACAAAAGGATAAGGAAAGGAGTCGCCACCTAGTCTTTTAATGGAAAGACGAGGAAAACCAAAACAAACACAAGAAAATCACGAAACAAAACAAAATGCAGAATGCATGTGTGATCCGTGCCTAATGGATAAT
>JAMKQA010174536.1:0-12940 GCA_024699735.1 Posidonia australis
AGAAAAGATAATCGAAGACTTACGGTGTTTTTCTCCTGCTTGATCATCGCCGGAGCCCACTCTCGCATCGCCGGATCACTCTGTTTCGACGTGCATATACCTTCAAATATAAGGTGAATAAACTCTAGAAAGACCTATTCAATTGGAAGTTGGAATATAGGCAAAACATGCAACACATATCAACATTAATATCTTATATTATAGATGAACTAGGATTATATCATCCTCCTCTTCCTCCTCAATAGATTTTCTTCATGTTTTTCTTCATATTTCATATAATTTTCAAATAATTATATATTTTGTAGTCTTTTTAATTGAATTTATAAAGGAATAAAATTTATTCTTATGGATATTAAATTTGTGAATATGAATGTGATTTGAAATGAATAAATGAATGTGATTATGTCTATAAGACTCAATGAATGAATGCGAATGAATATACATTAAATGTGAACGTAGATGTTTAACACAAAATTTACAGTATTCTGTCCAATAAAGGTCCGTTTCTTTGATTTTTGACATAGAAAGTTTTGTGTCAAAAATCGAAGAAGTGGACATACATTTGTTGACACAAACCCTATTGTGTCGAAAGCAAATGTTTGTTATTTTATTTTTGAAAGTGAATTCCCATTTTTTTATAATTTTTTGACTAACTATTATATTAGAAAAATATTCGTTGGATCCACTTTTTAATACACTTTTACTTATATATATCATTTCTCATTCATTTTTTTTCTATTCATCTAAATCTCTAAAAGCTTCTAAGTTCATTTTTTCCCTTTTCTCTTGAATTTTAATCTTTTTTAGTTTTCGTAATGGATCAAAGCTGACATTTTAGAAATGATGTGTGTTTTTAGGAACATTAAAATGGAACTGTGCATTAGATTATGCATGAAAAATCAACCACAATTAGATTGTTATCATACGATTATAATGTGTGTAAGAAAAAAGACAAAACAAAGGAAAAGAATTACATCAACCATTTATGAAAAATCAAAGGATCAACAATTGATGTATAGTTATATTAGCATTGCATTAGTGTACAGTCTCATTAGACTCTTTCAGGAAAGATGAAAATAATGAATTTTTTTATTTTCACAACTATTACAATAATAGGCTTGTGCTCCAATGATTCATCTACACTGACATATGAAAAGTTGTGTCGAACTATATAAAACACACGATCGTGAACGTTACGGTTCCATTTTATCTTCGACTACCTAAAACGCAAACGAAGACGAAAAAGATTAGAGTAATTATATATTTTTTAATTTCATTGCAATATTATTTCATTCCTTTTATATATAATCAAGTATTAATGATATTATTAATGCATTTAAGTCATTAAATAATAATTTCTTAATTTTCTTATTAATTTTAACATACAATCTAGTGTCAGTCCAATCTAAAATAAATAGGACCATGGATCACTTCAGAACCGGGAAATTTCTGATTTAGGACCCGACACGCCCGAAATGAATGAGGGCCGGGCCTTGAAAATTTCGGCCGGACCGTCGCTCTCGTGAACATCCAAGAGGCCGAGACTAGAAGCGTCGGACGAAGTCGGGGTCATCGTCAGCAGAGAAGAAGCGATCTCTGATCCACGCCCTCCCTCTGCTGTTGCTGCTGCTTTCGTCCTATTCTTCGATTCCGCCGGAGCAGCAACTTCTCGCCGAAGCGTACTAGGTAGGGCAGAAGAAGAAGAGTATGGAAGCGGGATCATCATCACCATCGTCATCGTCATCGTCCCATGCTCTTCTTCTCCTCCTCCTCCTTCTGGTGGTGGCCCCGAATCCCACCAGGTCCCTCCGGTTCGAACTGCAATCGGCGCACACCAAGTGCATATCGGAGGACGTCAAGGTCAACGCCCTGTCCGTCGGCAAGTACACCATCATCAACCCCGCTGATGTGCACGGCGTGCAGGACCAGGCGGCGCACCCGCCCCTCCCCGAGTCGCACAGAGTCACCGTTAGGGTAATCTCATCATGTGCCCCCTTTTTTTGGGTCAAAGATTGGTTTTTTCTAGTGCGATTTGTTTCAATTTCTGGATTTAGTGGTTTTTTTATTTTTTTTTTGTATGAAAGGGTCGTAGCGCAAGTTCTGCCTGTTTCTGCAAAAAAAAAATCGTTAAACTCACCTACACAGATCCAGAAAGGATTTGATAAACTAAGAGTCCGATAAATTCCCAAGAATCCTTTATACATCATCTATGAATGGAAGAGTTAACGTTCTCAATTTGTGTTACTTGGACTTGATAGTTAGTGCATGTCTTAAGCTGCAATCCTAGCAAAAAAGGTATAAGAAACAAAGTAGAAGTAAATACAAAATACAATAATTTTATATAAAAAGAAAACGGCAATACTCTTGGATAAATAATATCAATAACAAAGTAAAGATTAGAAAATGAAGTTTGAAGTACTTCCCTTAAAATGGTAAAAACCATCTTCCTCAATATTAATCTTTAAATAAAGACGTTGTAGGCCAACTTCTGTCACTACAAAAAAGATATATTAGTAATAAACCGTCATTGAACTGATAAGTTATTTGGTGTTGTTTGTGGTGGTTAGGTAACTTCTCCTTATGGAAATAGTGTTCATTATGCTGATCATGTGGATTCTGGGACGTTTTCTTTCACCGTGGGGGAGCCTGGGGACTACATGGCATGCTTTTGGACTCCTGATCACAAGCCCCCTGTGACAGTAACAATAGACTTCGATTGGAAGACTGGGGTTGCTGCGAAGGACTGGTCTAACGTTGCCAAGAAAGGCTCGATTGATGTAAGCAGCTACTGTCCCTGTTATGCTTTGCTTCTCCCCATTTTGATTTGACTTATGGAATCATAAATTAATATGCCTAGAATAGTGTAGCAACCATGATAATTTTGCTTCGAAGCGATCACCACCTCAGGACTTGATAAATCACATAATTGGATAAAAAGTAGCATATGATCCTTGTTTTTTCTCAACAAATAGTAACCTCACAAACATAAAGTGGGTATCAAAGAATATATACATATATATTTGATGGACAATATCTTGTATGAAAATCTCTAAATTTAATGCAGCCCAATGTGCAGCTAATGACTAGGGAAGGGTAAGGAGACACTTGGGAGTCCAAGGTGATGGTTAGACACTCAAGACAAGGGACAAGGCGATGCCTAGGCATCCAAGATGTGAGAAAATCAATGCCTAGGCAAAACTTTCATGTAAAAATCGCCTAGGTGATGCCTCAACGGCTATGCTTTAAAATTATTGCAAACACATAGCATTATTTCAACTGCTGCTAATGCTTTAGAGGAATCCCACAGAAGTTGGTCTGCACATCTCAAAATCCATTTGTGGCCTATTCCAGCAGCAACCCTTAGGCATAAGTTTGCTTTTAAATATTGACAAAGTCTTGATATAGTGCCTCCTTTGTTCCCTCGTTTGATGATAGTATTTTTTACAATAGATAAATCCTTATATAGATCTTTGTGTTATCCATTCATGAGATTTCTCGTAGGTGTACTCTCTTTGTTATTATAGAAGATTGTAGTTTCTTTGTTATATATAGGAGATCGTACTCTCTCAGTTATTATGTAATATATAATTCTCTTTCTCCCAAACATGATATAAAGAGCATAGATTAGAAGCCTTAACCCTAGCTATCGACCACTCCAACCTCGTTACCGTCGAAAGTACTGTAGCATCCGTCGGAACTATACCGGAAATACTGTAACATACGTTGGAACTATGTTGCAAACACTGTAACATTTGTTGGAAGTCGTTGAAAACACAGTAACAGTCGGTAGAAACATTGTAGCAGTCTTCGAAAACACTGTAGCAGTCATTGGAAGTTCATTGTTGTTGCTGTTGCTTCTAAGGGGCCCAAACACCACTAGGTCCCTTCCTCCTTCCCCATGACATAGGCATCCCATCTATACTATGAGAGGTCAATTACTACCTACCTATCTATTACTATTATTTCTGTATGTTTGCCTACTACCACCTCCTTTGGGCATCACACAAAAGGAGGAAGAGGATGGAATTAGGATTTCATGGATTATTTGCAAAAAAAGTCCAAAAAATTTCTGAAATTACAAACTTTTCTACTATCACTTGAGGGTTACCAATCCTCTCCTATTGAATTAGTTAATGTTATCTTTTGGATTATTAACTGATTGCTATTCTTGTACGTGATACGCATTATCTTATGGCGGAGTCCTCTATCATGACTCTTGCCTACTGTTGCTACTATTGCTATTGTTTTCTGTATTCCTTCTAAATTATATATTTCTTTATTGGAATTATGTAAGAGTCAATAACAAGTTTGTGTATGTTAGATGCTTTAGCTTAATAAGGAGTGTTAAAGTAAATGGATCCTTAAATGGATTTTGTGTTATCCATTCGTGAGATATTTTTAGTTTAAGTATGTGCTCTTTTATATATAGGATATTGTACTTTTTTTGTTATTATGTAATATATAATTCTCTTTCTCCCAAACAGTATTCTCATAGATTCCTAATTTGAACCCAATTTTGGACTAACTTGACATGCTTAGAATTTGAATATCAATAGGTAGACCATTTATTTGTTAGTTGTCACCCATCACGTGTTCAAAATTGGTTCCTTGCAACTCGTTCACACCAGTGGATTGGATAACTAAAATAAGGTTTTGTTATGGTTTTATGTAGAATTTCCTATTACACATTGTGGCTTGTAGTTGTCATTTGCTATAACAAATTTTTGTTATACTATTTTAACAGTTACACGCTTAATTATTTAAGAGAGATTCGTGTTTATTTATCTACGTCACTTACAAGTTACGACATTACTTTTAACCCAACAAACGATGGATAAGGTAATTGGTATGGGATTTTTTTCCAGTATGCTTTCACATTTGGATGAATTGATGACGACAGATGACAAATAGAGATCATCGTAGTTTTTAAGACAAAAGTAATACATATACTAGACATAGTTTTAGTTATGTATAACGTACATGTAAAGAAAAATGATCTAAATTTCATAAAAAATCAAAGAGTACAAAGTATATATATAGGTAGCGTTTGGGTGGTGACTCCGCTCACTCCTGGCTCTGTAGCTCTTACGATCGGATGATTTCCTCAAACAAACGATCGAGTATGGAGAGCGCTGAGGGAGAGGAGCGAAGCTGCAAAACACTATGGAGAACGCAGGATTTGAGGACGGAGCAGCTCTTACGGAGAGCTCGTCGATTCCTATTACAGTAGCCGTTCTTGGGTTTTGGGAGCGGAGAGTGGCTCCTAAACAAACGTTGCCATAGACTAGGTATGATATATAGATCCAAAAAATCCATTAACCTATCTAACTACTAAAATAATAAAGCAATTAACATTCTCCCCTAAGCTGAGCATATATATAAACTAGGTAGTGTGTGTATATATATATTATATTTAGTTTGCTACATAATAATAAATGTTGAGATCCTAAGGTCTTTGTGAAAATATCTACAATCAAATTTTCATTTCTTACAAATGATGTACGAATATTTCCATTCATTACAATCTCACAAACAAAGTGACAATAAACTTCCACGTTCTCTGTGTGCTCATGAAACATTAGATTATTTGCTATTTTGATGGATGTTTGATTATCACAGAACATAGACATAGATTTATTACAGGAAACACCAAGATCCTCAACAAGAATTTTCAATCACATCATTTCTCTAGTAGTATATGCCATAGTCCAATATTCAATCTCAGTATTAGATTGTAACACTACATTTTGTTTCTTATTCCTCTAAGACACAAGATTACCACCAACAAAAATACAATAATCGATAGTGGACCGTCGATCAAATTTAGAACTGCATAGTCAACATCAAAATAGGCAACAACATCTAAATGACCATGACTCAGATGTATCATACCTTTGCTAGAGAATTCTTCACATAGTGAAGAATATGAATAACAGCTTTCCAATGACTTGTTTTGAGATTCTTCGTCAATCGACTGACTATATTAACAACAAAGGTAATATCTGACCTAGTAATTGTGTGATAAATCAATTTTCTAACGAGACCTTGTACCTCTTTTTATCAACAAAATCCTTTACATCATCTAACTATAACAAGGTTTTAGGATCTAGATCAATATGAGTAGTAGCAAGTTTAACACCTAACATTTGTGTTTCCTGTAGTAAATTCATCGCATACTTTCTTTGTAACTAAATGAATCCTTGTTTGCTACAAGCTATCTCAATGCTAAGAAAATATCGCAATTAACCGAGATCCTTTGTTATAAAATACTTCTTCAAATGTTGCTTTGTTTCTTCTACACCCACAAAATCACTGTCGATAATAAGAATATTATCCACATACACTATCAGAATCACACTACTTGAATGTCATTTCTTGATTGAATTTTTCAAACCACGTATAGAGACTTTGCTTGAGACTATAAATAGTTTTCTTTAATTTATATACTTTTTGGAGTCTCCTCTTAAGTAATATATTGTAGAGGTTGTTCCATAAACATAGTCTCATGTAAATCTTCATATAGAAAAGCATTCTTGACATTTAATTGAAAAATTAGTTAAGATTTAGCAAATGTAATTGAAACAAGAACTTGAATAAAACTAAGTAATAAGAGAAAAAGTCTCGAAGAAGTCTATATCATATGTCTATGTAAATCCTTTGACAACAAGACGAGTAAATACTTATTTACAAGCAAGATCTACTAACTCTCATGCCCCTCTAAAAGTAAGAGCAGGCATTTCTTCATTCATTGTATTAGCCTCTTCGTATGTCTTAGGAATAAACAAAGAAGACAAAGAACGGGTGAATTGACAAATGGAAAAGGAAACATTATAAAAAAAGGTTGGAGATTGGATGTTGTGTACAAAAATTGATACCTTTTTGGATAGCAATAGAAGAATTTAAAAACCCTCCATCAGATGAGATTGGTGGTTGATGACTATGTATGGAGTAAACCTACAAAAGAACACAAGGAACAACTAATACACTGAGAGCAATGGGTGTACATGGAACAACTAGTGCATTATGAGCGACAAGTTTAAGAAGAGAAATAGCAAAAATATATGAAGTATGATCACTACCTTCAGAAGAGAAATAATACGTATTCTAAAAAAAAGTAACATCAACATTCACATATTGCTTATGGGTAATAGGGTCATAATAATGATAATCTTTTTGAGTACGAGATTTATCTTTAAAACATGTACAAAAGAAGTACAACAAAAAATATGAGTAACGTGAAATAAGATAGCATCATGAGACAAGCAACTAATAAGAAAATGGTTATTAATAATAAGATAAGGCATCTTGTTAATAAGATAACAAACAATAACAATAGCATTACCCTAATAATGTTTAGGAACATGTGCACGAGGTATCAAAGTATGAGCAACATCTAAAATATGAAGTAATTTTCTCTCGGTCATACTATTTTGTTGAGAGGTAGGAGGACACAATGTTTGGTGTATACTACCATTAGAAGAATAGATATTTGTAAATTCTTTAGACATAAATTCTAAGGCATTATTAGTATGAAAACAACAAACATGACAAAAAAATTAAGATTTTATTTCATTATAAAATTTTTGAACTATAGAATGAACTTGAGATCTATATTTAAGACGATAGATTTAATTTGTTCTTGAATAATCATCCATAAATATAATGAAATAATGAAAACTAAATACACACTAAAAGATCCTCAAACATCACTGTGGACAAATTCAAACGGTGAAGAACATTGTATTTCAACTTTAGATGGAAAAAACAAGCTATGATATTTACCTAACTAATAAGCCTCATATTGAAACGATGATATCGATGAGCTAATGGATTCAATATTCTTAAGTTTTTCAATAGACAAATGACCTAAACGAAGGTGTCATTGAAGAGAAGACACCTGTGATGATAATGCATGACTATTAGAAGACAAGGCATCAAAGTAGTATGTTCTATCAACCTTATATCTCCCACCAATCTTCTTCATCATCTAGAGATCCTCGAACACACAATGAGTAGGAAAAAAACCAATAATAAATTATACAATACTATAGGTTTAGTGATTTTATTGATATATAATAAATTAATTGAAAAGTTTGGGACAAAAAGAATAATTCAAAAGGAATGATGGAAGAGTGAACCAAAGATTGGGGAATTAGAATCATTTGCAACAATGACAAGTGGATGAACAAAAAAAAGGTTTCAAGTGAGGAAAATGAAGATCGGTTATCAATTATATGGGAAGACACACTTAAATCTATTAACTAGGATGAATTAGAGGTAATGTTGATAGTTTTTCAAATTCTTTGCATGTCAAAGTAATTACATTTGTAGATACTCTGGTGATATCATACTTATCTCAGCAACGATCAACAGTGAGACCCACACAACAACGAAACATACATGTGAATTGTTTGCCATGTCCACCACATCCATTGAAGCCACTATGTCTATTGAAGGATTGTAACCAAAATGATAATTTGGAGGGGTCCTAACAAACATATGGAGATCGGGAGTAAACGAAGACGACACCTTCAAACCCAATGAACAATGAACAACTCTCATGTATGATCACAACTCCAACAAACAAAAAACAAATCCAATAGATGCCTACCACAAACAAATGAAAATCAACACAACACTAGGATTTTTACAAACCCCTAGTCAACTGATGAGACGATGACTGGGAGCGACTTCAATGCAAAACAACAAAGGAGGAAGATCAGGAGAAGCAAAAAATCAATAACTATAATGAATTTCGGTGTTTGTGGATGTCAGTAGGTTGTCCGACAGCTTCTCCAATGATCAACAATAGCTCTGGTGGCGGCAGTAATGGGCAGCAATTGCAGTGGCTGTAGAAAAAGTATTTTAAGACACAAAAGCTATTGCTCTGGTATCATTTAGAGAAAAATGATCTAAATTTCATTAAAAAATCAAAGAGTACAAAACATATATATAAACTAGGTAGGTTATATGGATCCACAAGATCCATTAACCCATCTAACTATTAACTAATAGAACAATTAACTCTAACAGTACATTAATATACATAACCTACAAACATATTTCATGGTTGATAGACATACCATTTAGTTACCGGCAAAGTGGAAACAGTATGTAGGGAAAGTACTGCGGCACACTCCAAATGACTGTGGATTCCTACCAGTAGCTATAGTATGGAATAATGGAAATGACACAAGGAATAGGGTCAACACTATTGTTGAAATATGGATATTCAACTTAAAACTAATTTGTTGTGAATAGAGGGATCCATTTATATATAAGCATAAGTTCAATATTCACTTTTTCTAATGTGGGGTTATTCCAATACTTTCCCTCACTTGTAACTTCTTTTAGGTCTAACAAGTGTCTCTTTTGGACATAGGTAGATGTATGTAAATTTGGGTCTGTTTAAGTCTCTTTTGACTCTAATATTATGTTGAAATATGAGTATCTAATTCAAAATCAATAGCTATAAGTAGAGGAGCCCATTTATATATAATCACAAGTCCAGTTCTCACTTTTTCTAGAGTGGAACTATTCCAACAGGTTATCAAATAACACAGCTGATATATGGATCCTTGGTTCAAAGAGGGGAAAGCTAGATGAGCATCAAGCTTCTTGGATAGAAGAAGAGGGGCATAGTGTCAACAATACCAAACAACTGGGGCGATGTGTGAGTCCCTGGTTCCTAGAGGGGGTAGCTAGATGAGCATTGAGATTCATGGCTGACCTGAGAGGGAGAACTTTATTCCACTCGCACTTATCTATTGGGTGTTTGTTGATGTTGGATTACTGATTTGCAGAATCTGCTTAATATCCATAGACATCTGTTTCTTTTTTCTGATATATAAATGCCTCTTTGCCTGTTTAGCATCTGTTTGTGGGGATCCCTGACTGTTGCTTGATGGAGGTTTTGAATGGGACTCATGGAGGAAAGATTTGTTTAGGTTGAGTAATATTATTTACAAGATAGCCTCCTTGGAGAGCAATATCAACTATTTGGTTGAAGAGAAGTGGTTGAATATTGATAATAATATAAAAATAAAATTTTAAAAACATACTAAACAAATCACAAGGCATGGAATAAATTAATAGTTTAATACCCATAAGATTTTTGGCATATGAAATACAAGATAAAAGGATAACTACTTTTTGGTTTTTTTTGTTGCAAACTTGGTCTAATACAAGGGACTAGAAGGTTGGTGGATTGTTTTGTTCAGTTTTGAGATGCCTATGACAAAGAGAACCACAACGTACAAGTAGATTAGTTATATTTGTTAGAAATATATTTTATTTTGATGATTACACTTAGACTAATGAATTGTTATATAATTTCATGAAAGATAAAGGTTGTAGAAATTATTTGTTGTAAATGTATATGTAAAGTCATACTTAGAAAAAGGTTGAAGAAATTAGTTGAGTCATGTAAACTTTATGATATGTTGAAAATGTATACGTAAAGTCATACTTGACAAATTAGTTGTAAATTATATGAAGTATCAAAATCGACATATCGAAGAAAAATCGGTATACCGATACAGAAAAAATCGGTATACAAAACGACACTCTGAGACTAAAAATGAAGAATCCAAAAGCGACATACCGAAGCAGGAAAAATCAACATATGCAATGGAATTCCGAAAAAGACTGTGGAGACAAAGCTGAAGATAAAACGGCATACCGGGTTAAAACGGTATACCGTTTCAGGAGAATTCGACATACCGAAAGAGTTCCGGCATACAGAATTGCTTGAGAGTTGCTGATTGAAGATTGGATTGGCATTCCGATGGTCAAAACGGCATACCGATAATATAGTCGTTTATAACCGTTTTCTAGTTGTTAGACACACTTTTTGATGGTTCCTTGGCTATAAATAGGACCTCTACGTGCCTTGATAGAGACATCATTGAGATACTTGTAACTCTCTATTTCCGTACTCAAAATTCTGTCCTACGTTCTCTTCACAAGTAAGATTGTAATTCATATGCAAAAGCGTTCTGTGAGAAGGAAGTCACAAGTTGTAAAGCTACAAGGGGGGGCTTTAGCTTCTCGGGGAATGAGAAGTAGAAGGGGCAAGGATTGAGTTGGTGGTATAGTCAACACAAGTAAATATTCTTTTATTTTAAGTATAAAGGGAAAAATCTCAAAAGGATCTTGAAGAGTGGACTAGACCGGGATTTGGTCGAACCACTATAAATAACTTGTGTATTCATTGTCTCTCATCTCCTTTATGTGCATGAATTAGTGTTAACCTCAAACTTGTATGATTGTGTTATAGTTTCTTGTTTATTTTTGTAACATACTTCATATTGACTAACTTATACTTAAAATTGAGATAGTAAATATTAAAAATTAAAACTTTCTATTCACCCTTCCTCTAGAGAAGTCACTCGATCCAACAGTATTATGTATGAATCTTGGTTCACAAAACACCTTGATAGACATGTAATGCCCGGCAAGTAAAGAATTTTGTTTTACCATCCTTTGGTGAAAAGACGGGCACCGAATACTGCTTGGTGTTTATATGACATTCTCTTTGTTCTTTTAATGCATGATCTTGTAGGCTTTATGTGGTTTTCTCAGCAAGTGAGAAGATCCTTGGATGGTTGATCATTAGCCTATATGGTACAAAGTCATTGTGAGCATTTGGTTGTTGGAATAACCACATAGCCTGATATTTTCCTCTGTATTCTGGCCTTGTAGTTGTCATTATATTGAAGGCACTATCATCATCCATCTCCCATTGTCATATTTTGTCTCAACTCTAGAGTGGTTGTCACTTGAAGTTTTAGCTCTTACATAAAAGTGGCTAGTTAGCAGGCATCTCACACCATGTTCCATGAGGCACACACCTCAGCATAGTGAGGTAGCACCTCTTAAAATGAGTTTAACAAACCATTGTTGTGCCACTTCTTGAGATGCTTGCGATGAGTTGCACCTTGTGACAAGAGTCTTCTTTAAGTTATGCTTGTGCTTTCTATGTCCTTAACTGGTCCTTCCAACTTTTTCAATGCACTTAGGCATCGTGCAACCTTTTCTGTCCTTTTTTTTTGTCCCAAAAGCATTGCTTTTATACCAGTACAATTTTCAACCATGAGAATTTTCCTGCATCTTATTCCTTCATTTTTTTATGCATGCTAATGTTTTATTGCTAAACAAATTGTTGCCATATGCTTACCCTGTAACTACAAAAATGTTCTTTCTATCTCCTCCGGATTTCATGTGTTGTTCCACAGAGAAAAATAGTAGATCAGTTTTTGTACAAAAATGTATTATACATGTAAAATGAGAAAGTTAAATCTCTATATGCCATATATTTTCTGCATACATATTGCTCCTTTGTTGTTTTTTGTAGCTTATTATTCCATTTTTTGTGGATCACGTAGTCTATACTTGGTATTACAGTCATAAAGGTAGTAACTTGCTCAGCTCGTTTGTGCAATTGTTTGTTATAATGAATGATTGGATGCATTCCCTTCATTTACAAAGAGGGCGGACATGAACATCTTTACAGAAGTCTATAAGATGGTCAGTCTCCCGTGTCTCTTTTTAGGAATTCCATCATTCTGTGCTGAATAATAACTGCACTTCGTGTCTGGCTGGTTGATGTTGTCCTTTTCTGCATTCAGATCATAGAAACTTATGCTGAGTGTGTACTGTCTTTTTTACTGATTTACAAATTCAGGAAATGGTTTGTGTAGGTGTCTATAAGAAACTTTTCCTGTAAGCATCTCATTTGTTTTAGTTTTCTATTTTTTAAAATAAAATCTAATTATATAATTAGTTAATCTATAATATAATCTATTATGTGTTAAGGTTTCATCCTAATTTGAATTATATTCACTATTAATTTTTAATCTAAAATTTAACGGTTAGAATTTAACAAAATATGTTGAATGTTAAGACCTTTAAATCAAGAATCAATAGTTGTTTAATTTAA
>JAMKQA010174537.1:0-10650 GCA_024699735.1 Posidonia australis
GGTGTGGAGCCATTGCCATCACTCGTCATCCATCCCTGTCAGTGGAGGTGCATACCCTGTAAGTCTTTCTTTTATTGTCAAATTTGATTGTAAGGGACATGTAAGTGTAGCATGGTGGTGTGTGAATGCTCTGATGGATTTTGGAGAATTTATGTACATTTTTAATGACCATTTATGGCAAGGGCTGTTTGTGGTTCACTATGCTCGTGCATAGTGATCATGAATCTTGGTTTTGGTTTTCTCGGGATTTGCTTGACGAATTTTTGTAATTCTTGTTCCAAATGGAAGATTGTGGCAAAATCTTCAACTTGGTTTATTATTTTTGATTTTTGGTTTTTTGTGGTGAGTTCGATCTTGGTTTGTTTCTAGTAGATGAATAGTGAAATAGTTTTGCAATTCATTCCATGGATGTTTTTGACTCATGATTTATTGCAATTCATTCCATGGATGTTTGTGTTTTTAGTACCAAATTGTAGAGCTCGTTGAGATTTTCAGTTTGGTATATGGTTTGTAATTTTTGATGGAGCGGTGAATTTTCAATCGTAGTTATTTAATTTTAGTTTAAACTGAGTTTTACTGCGCTTGGAGGTCTAAAGGAAGATGAGGAACAATAATTTGGGAACATTGTGTTTCCATCCCTCAAGTTTGTGAAATCTGCATTTTAGTCCCTAGTTTTTTGTTAATTTTGCATTTTAGTCCCTAAGTTTATCATAATTACTTTTTAGTCCTTGAATTTTTGTATTTAATTAGTCCTCTGTGTCAGCATATCAACATATTCATCATAGATTGGCCGATCTCAAGTGGACTCTTCTTGTATTGGAGGAGGTCCTTGGTCGATGTAGGCCACGACGCCTTCAGTTAGCATTTCTTGGACCAGCTAGCAATTTCCTATGTCGTCTTGGTTGTCATACACATCGCAGACAGGCACTTCTTCCCACGGTTTGTTAGATGCCTCAGTGACCTCCTCTTCTTTAGTTGGTGGCTCTAGATCTGTTAGTACATACTCGATATCCACCAGCTCGGGCATTATCAGCTCATCTTTGTCATCCTCCGTGTGGGTAGCTGAATAGTTAGGCAATGGATCTCCACTCCTTTCTAGCATTCTGAAAGCGTGGTTGAGTGGCACTGGGAGTGGCTCTTGGTCCTACTCTTTGGCTTTGTGGTAGCTTTGCGGTGGAAGGATGGCATGGTAGCCTTTCTGATTCTGTTGTTACCATTGTTGCTTCTATTGTTGCTCCTACTGGGCGTACACTTGGTGGTCCGGAGACGGTTGATGTTGATATTGTTGGTGCTGTAGTTGCTGCTGCTATTGATATTGTTGGGGCTGCCATTCGATTAGTTGTTGCGATGGTTGATACTGGCATTGCCCCTAGTGCTGCTGTGGTCGGACATGCTGATTCTGATATGGTACTAACTATACTAGGTGCCCTTGATATGGCACTGACTGTACTGGTTGCTCTTAGCATTGGACTAGCGGTCCTTGGTGTCCTTGATGAATGGAGACCTGGGCCATGTCGCCTATAATCCCTTCGTATGTGCAGCCTGTGGTCTTCTTCTGGCCCCTTCCTTTATACCCCAAGAATTGTAGATCCCTTTTATTGCAGAGGACTCTTGTGGCTCTGTCGTACAACTGAGAGTATATCTGGAAATCACCCATCAATAGGCCTGCTTTCAGTGCACTAGTTGTATTCCAAGTGATGACGTTAACCGCTTGCTCCTTAGGGATGCGACATTCTGATCGGGCATCCATATCCCTCCATTTACTTGCGTATGTGGCGAAGTCTTCGTCTAGTTTCATCTTCTCAACAAGGAGGTCCGCAATGGTGGGCCTATGTTGAATGTGATGTACGTACTATTGTAGAAATTTTTCCAACACAATCTTGAAGTCACTAAGGTCATGTGCTGTGAGCATGTTGAAACACCTCAATGCTTGTCCTTGCAGGCTTTTGAACAACAGGTAGATGATCAGCCCATTGTCGTGTTGATAAGGTAGGGCATCCATAGCGAATGTAGCTAGATGGTTTCGTGGATCGCCTGTCCCATCATACTTTAGTGTCTTGAGCATTTTGAATCTCTATGGCATAATAAAGGTTGGGAATTTGGACGTATCAAAGTCGACCGGAACCATTGATGTGACTCCTGCTTCTGCAAGTGCATTCCTAATCATACTCTTGATGTCGGAACTTGCAGTGGTTGTTTGCCCCTGGCCCTAGTACCCTTGTTGGAACTACGGTTGTAAAGGAGTACCATACTGAGGAGGAAAGGAGGGTTCAGCTAGTGTATAGGATGGGGTATGATAAGGTAGGGTTGCCTCTAGATGATGATGTGAGTGATGGTTTGGTGGAGTCCACACAGTTTGCTGGGAAAAGTAAGGGTAGCCTAGTGTAGTATACTGAGTGGGAGATTATGTTATTGGGCTGTAGACAGGGAAATTGACAGTTAGGCATGATGGAATTGCGTATGTATGTCCCATAAGCGGTTTAGCTAGTGGGCCTTGGTGATAGTTTAAGGGGGAGGATCCATGGGTATTTGGAATTTGTGGACTTGAGAGGTTATAATGGGCCATGGATTGAGCTTGGTTGATTGCCCCTTCAGGTAATGTATGTGAATAGATGGTTAAAGGGGTATTTCGTGATTGGGTATAGTTTATCCCTCTTCCTCCGCCTTGCCCAGCAGACTAGGCCACGTGTGGGGTTGACGTGTTGAACAGGAACCCACGTTGACCAGTGAAGTCGCTTGCAGAAGTCGATGCCATTGACGTGTTGGAGTAGTTGGTGTGAGAATAATACGCCTCTGTCATCTTTGATTGGTCTTCTCTTGTTGATCTTCTTCTTAAGGGGTTACAAGTTTAAAGGGGAGTTACAGACTCTATATTATACTACTTTAAACCTATTACAAGTTTTCTAAAAGAGAAAATTACAATTAATGTAAGTGAAATACGAAAAAAAGGTTTACAACTTGTTTAATAAAGAAAATACAGACCCAAGACTATTATAGAAATCCTGTAACCTGTGATGCAAGTAGAGGCCAAACCACCCTGCAGTCAAGGCAAATAGACGTGTAGTCTGCGTGACGTCGCTGGTTATAGTGGCGATAGAACTTGTCGTCGATAAGATAGGCGATGAATAGTGGCACCAATAAGACAGCGGCTTGGTTGCCTATTTGTTCTAGCAGCTAAAATCTGTCATGGACAAAACCCTCAAACAAGTTTATCTATGTAAACAAGTTTCATATCAGAATGCACGTTTTACTTGTTGAAATAATTAATTAATGAATTAATTACTTATACGTTCACTCAATTTATTGGGTTCCTATAGCAAGGGGTTTGGCCTTTTTCCTCTAGGAAACTAGGGTTATACTCGATGGGATTTTTGCTTCTACGGTACCACCCTTAGATCTTTGAGATATCCACAAATGGAGCCTAGGATGTGGGTTTGCCTATCTATAGAGGGGCCCATAATCCAATATTCTATCCTTAATGTTGGTTCTAGCAAATCACAAAGATAGGAAATAATAAAATATCAAGTATCTACTAGGGTATGTTATTGACTAAGGGAGAAAAGTGGAGTCAGAAACTTGCCCCTAGGTCACTGAGTTCTTGAAATAGAAATCACAACCAGACAGAGTATGGGAGAGTGGCTTGCGTTGGCCTAATTCGCTCAATTTGATTATTCTAACTAAAAAGAGATTCCCCAAAGAACTTTAATCTTATTGTAAAGGAAATAGTTTCCACCCTATTGGTAGACGGAAACAAAACTTAAAGACCGTTTAAAAACTAAAAAAACAATGGACAATATATTTGTTTCTTTTATTTCATTACTGCAGGCTGAGGAAAACAACACAAACAAGGAAAAAAAACGGAAAACCTGTAGGGGAGAAAGTTTGTAGCTTCTATTGCCTAAGAGGCAAGTGCCTATATTAGTCGCCTTGTGCAACAACGACTAGATTAGGCGCCTTAATCACAGGCGGTGGAAAACACAGGACAATTATTTTCTTAAAAAAAAAAGAAATAAAAGGCATGGTCATTGTGAAAACCTACACGCACGAGTTCCCAAACTGAAAATTGTACTTAAGTCTAAATAAAAAAATAAAATAAAAAGGAAGGGGTAGATAACTTACTATGACCATGCCGGTGGAACCCTGCACGGCCCTCCTTACCGGTGCGTTGAAGCACACGAGGAGTCCCAATACCGTCACGGCAAAGATGGTGAATCCAGAGAAGAAGACTAGACTCAGAAACACCAAAGAAGGATAAGAAAGGATAAGGAAAGGAGTCGCCACTTAGTCTTTTAATGGAAAGACGAGGAAAACCAAACACAAAAGAAGACCAAGAAGAAAACCAGATGAACTAAACATGTATGCTCCGTGCCTAATGGATGTAATACACAAATCAATGCAGGCCAAGGAAAGGGTAAGGATTCTTGTTATGCATGGGGAAGTGGTTAGGCACCCCCATGCTCCTGAAGAACTCAGTCTTTCTAGGTTTCCTACTTGCCAAATGGTCTATTGGATGTATGCTTTCCTATTTGAATGTATATGCTAAAGATGACTGAAAAACATGTCAAATCAAAGAGAAGAAGAGAATAAAAGGGAAAAAGTTAATCCAAGGGACAAATGTAGCCATTGAGAATGTCGCTTTACTGTACGCCCGTGGGCAATGAGGAAAATTGTGAAAATCGAAAAACTCTCGGAAAGCGCCTTACAAATCAGCGGAAACTCGAAGAAATCCGAGAAAATCAAATTGGGGAAAATAATCCTCATTTGGGACAATGTCGGCGGAAAAGGACGCCGATCAGGGGGGGATCGACGGCACGGTCCAGCTGTCGAGGGCTCGATTGATGCTGTTGGATCTTCCCCCCATTTCCTCCTCCAACTTCTCAACCCTTTAGATCGCCGATCAGCCGTCGGGTGAGCTCCTATGAGCCTCCCAGGCCATCGCCACCAGCGATCTTTCAATCGTCGGTGATGACTATTAGATTTTTAAAATTTTATTTAAAACCCCTTTAGTTTTTTAAAACATTACAATTAGAACTTAGGATTTTATGTTTTAGCCCATGTACTTTAAAATAAAATTGCATTTCTTTTGTTCATTGTAAATATTGCATGTTTTATCCTGTTTAATTTTAATTTCATTTTTAGTCCTATAAATGTTTGTTTTTTCACATTTAAACCCCTGCAGTCACGTTTTCTTTGCAATTAAGTCCTAAAGTTTTGCATTGAGCCCTCAGAACTTTAAAAAAAATGAGTTTCCCATGTGAAATTTCCATTTTGACCCAAAAAGACTTCATAATCACGCTGTTCATCATTAAAGTCTATTTTTATCACATTTAAGCTTTGAAATTTTACATGTAAACCTTTGTATTCATAGCATACAGTCATTGAGTATAGGAAATTTGCATCTAGACCCTTAGGCTGATTTCAAATTCATCATTTAGGGTTTTAATTATTTTCACACCCAATTTTGACATTTTTTCACTTCTTTTATTTATAATTTTGCACTTAAACATAGTTTTCATTTAAAAATCATGTTTGCATTGTAAATTGATCTTTAATTTCACATTCTAGTCACATTTGCACTTTATGTGTGAATTTTGCACATTAGACCTTGAATTTTCAGGAAAAGGTGTAATTTTCACACATCTCAGTGCTACATTTTCTTTTAATCCATCATCTGAACATTAAGATAAGAGGCACTGAACACACTTTAATCAGCTTTCCCATTTTTTATGAATTTTACATTTTGGTCCTTGTATTTGTCCTTTATCATGTTTACATCATTTTCTTGTTTTTAAAACCTTGTCCTTTTCGTGTTTTCTTGTAAATAACATTTTTCTGACATTTTGCGTATATTTTGGCATATCTCAGACCATGCATCATCCAAATACATGCATTTATCACATCTGGCCATTGAAATGACCAAACTACTCCTGTGCCACCAATTCATGCACATGCATGCTAGTTTTGCACTCAGTCATGTGTAATCTTTGTCTAAGTCATTCCTTAGCATCCTTTACACACTTAGGTACTCTTTCATGCACTTCACATAGTTTTTCATCACATTTGCATATCATCCTATCCTTTTCAAGCTAGCCTGCATCCTACGCATTTTTTCGTGGATTGTTCTCTACCCGTTTTTGAATTCCTTTGTCTGATATTTGATTTGATCTCTTTTATTCCATATTCTCAGATTTTTTAATTTGATTTGAACTTCATTGCACAAAGGCATACACTGACATAAAGGCCCACATTGGCCCACTTGCGGATTATTTCTCCTTTTTTATTTTTATGACTTTTCTATGATTTTGATGACTTGGGTTGGCCCAACTTATGACCTTTTTGATATTAGTATGGTTTTCCAAAGCATTCTTTCCAAAAACACCGTCATTTTATGTGATTTTCATCGTATATTACCGTTTGCCTGTTTTACGTGGATTTCTTTGCAATTTTTTCGTTCGGGTTTCCGTGATGTTTTCTATGATTCAAATGATTTGGGTCTCTCGCATTTTTGATTCTCTTGAAGCTAGTGTGATTCTCTGAGCCATTTTTTTTTTCCAAAAACACCGTTATTTTATGTGATTTTCTTTACATGTCATAATTTACCTATTTTGCACGGACTTCTTTGCAATTTTTCCATCTTGATTTCCACAATGTTTTCTATGATTCTGATGATTTGAGTTGGTTGCATTTTTTATTCTCTTGAAGTCGATATGATTTTCCTAGCCATTCTCGGGAAAAACTTCGTCATTTCATGTGATTTTCTTTGTTGTATCGTATTTCGTGATTTCATCATTTTGTGTGGATTTCTTCGCAGTTTTTGCATACCATCTTGCACCTCCATCTAGTTTTGACTTGGCATTCATATTAGCATGATTAAAACACAATTTAGGTTTAGCAAACATTCATTCAGCCTCTAGCAAGCGAATTCGATTAGAAAGACTAAGTCTCTCGGCCGTACGGGGGTGCCTAATACCTTCCCCGTGTGTAATAAGAATCCTTACCCATCCTCTAGTTTGTGGATATCTGGCCTTTTCATTTGTATCACATGCATTCATCTTTTTGTAGTTTGTTTGTGGTTTTCCTTATTTTTCCCTTAAAAGATTAGGTGATGACTCATTGTCTTTTCGTTTTATCCTATCTTGCGCCTTCACCATCCTAACATGGCTGTAGCCTCCTCCTTTTGATGCGATTCTGTGTCGGATCCCCGGGTAGGCATGGTCACACATAGAAAAGAAGAGGAGAGGAAAAAAAGAAAAAAAATAGATAGGAAAAAGAGAGGAAAAAAGAAAAAAGAGGAGAGCAAAGGAGAAAAATCAAAGTTTGGATTGTTAAACGCATATTTTGAGGCGTATTATATTGAACGATGCTTTTGTTATCGTTTTACATTGAATGCCCCATTTGAGGCTGTGACCATGCCGAAACTGAAGCCTCCTCGTGCAAGGGGACACATGAGAAATCAATAAGGTCATGGCGAATATGATGAATCCGAGGAAGGATACATCGACTCGAAAAACACCGAAATAAAGTGAAGAAGGACAAGAAAACAAAAAAAATGGAGTCACCACCTAATCTTTTAAATCGTAAATACAAGGAAAACCATATGGAAAATAAATGCGATAAAAGCATGTAAATGTGAGCAAAACATGAGAATCTGTGCCAATGGATGTAACATATTAGCCATTGCATGCTAGACAAAAGGGTAAGGACTCCTGTTATGTGTGGGGAAGGTATTAAGTACTCCCACACACCCAAGAATCGATCTTTCTTGGTTTAACTCACTTGCAAATTAGACAATGTAGGCAATTAATGCCAAAATAATGTACACCCTAAGGCAAGATGCAAGATGCAAGATGCAAGATGCAAGATGCCATGCTAGGATGATATGTTTGAGTCAAAAGTTAATGTAATTTGAGCTCAAATACGCTATGTAAGATTTGGACCAAAGGTCAAAAGGTCCCTACATAGTGAACATCCTTGCTCATGCATGCATGCATGATGCTAAACAACATGAAGGAAGACATGTATCATGATGAGAGCAAGTAGATGAAAAATAACAGAAGATAAACATGTGAAATCATGAAAGAGAATCGGAACAGAATGCATGAAGGTGCTCAGCTTAAGCGGTCTATTCTGAACATGTGGGACTCACCACCTTAAGTCGCTGCTTAGAGTCACTGGGAACATACGTCTGCAGGAATCACTCTTTAAACAAGCCATCGGGAATCGCTAGCAGTGTTACAGAATCGACCTGCAACTTCTCATCGCACCAGATCACAATGTAACAATGCAAATTGTGGTTTAAGCATTCAGGAAGCATGAAGAAGTGCCGATGATCATGTATGGATGCTCAAATGTAGATGTAAATGTGTGGATCATTCCACCCATCCTACCCCATCGAAGATGGGTTCTTTTGTCGATCGTGACTGAGAAACTAGTTCTCAGGCTCCAATGAAGCCTCTCGACTCTTCGTGAGGTCTGGATGGATGGATGGGAGACTGTCAAGTAGAGTGGATGCATATGGATGCAGATGTACGTGAGCTTTGATCCTCATTGGTCTTTATTAGAGACACAAGCTCGGTCGACCATGTAGGTGGCGTCAAGCGTCGAGCGAACGTCTTGAGAGGTTTGGGGAGATTGAAGGAGGCTTTGGAATGGGCCGGATGGGTCACCTCTTGTCCATTGGCTCTTGGCCATTCTCAGACAGTAGGAACCCATCATCGGTGTTCCATGGAGACGATGAGATGCATAGATGATTCATGTGCTAGCCATGCAGGAAAAGTTAATAAAACACAGCAAAATGTAGCTTCTAACAAAATATGTGTATAGGCTTACCAGTAATGGAGGAGGCGAAGTGAATTCCGCTTGAGAAGTTTCGCTAGAGAATTCCAGTCGACCGGGGCTCTAAACAGTGTGGAAGCTCAAGGAATTGGAGGGTTAGGACGAGCTCAGTGGAGTCTAGAGAATCGAGAGCATGGAGAGTGTCTAGAGAGAATTCTCGTAAGGGGCGGAGGTCGTTAAATAGGTGAATTGAGCTGGTTGAAACCTTCATTGGTTAACAATTATGGTTCAAGGGTGTGGATTTGATTCCAGCTGGTTTGATGGGTTTTGTGGTGTTTAAGTGAGGGTAGGATGATCTAGGAAGATCATAGAACATTCCCAGATCTATGCAAGCCAATGAGGAGGCGCCATTTGGTTTCTAGAATATTCACTGAACTCGTTGGCTACAACGTTTTGAAACAGGACACATCACTGGCTATATGCATTGATAAAACACGTGGGATAAGGTTGCCTAGTTTTATCGCCTTATATAGCCGCCATATGTAGATGTCTTAACAATACGCTACAAATGCGTGCCTAACCTAGTGATGGGCCTAACTCTTGGATTCTAGGCCTATTCCACACCCTTCGTGGACCATATGGAGGTTGTGTGTAACACCCCAGTGCTACACCAGTACAAGAACTACCCAAGCATAGCTAAAAGAATCTAAATTACAGAAATAAATAAATAAAGCTAAACACCCAGACCTGTGTGTGGCAAACGTGGCTCGAAAAGATGCACCAGACTAGACTGCTTCTACACCTAAGCACCTGAAACAAGGAGACAAGGAAAAACACGCGTGAGTGACAGGAATGTCACCCAGTACGTGCCCCAAAACAACGCTAAAATCCAATGAAAACTAATGCTAGACAACTACCATTGCCTAAACCACATGTCCAACTAGAAAACATGGAAAATAATGGCATTTCAAACTTTCTTTTTTTTTTCTTTCAAAACCTCATGCTCATTCATAAACTTTTATTCTCAACATTGGAGAAACAAATCATTTCATCTAGTCTCCTAGCCCAAAACATCATATTAAAATCATTAGCACAAATTATCACAATCCGGGCTAGGAACTAGTCCACACACACAAATCCACATTTTTTCATTCCAAAACTGGTCGCATCACCCTGGCCACAAGCGATCGACCTGGCCACAAGCAGCTGGTGAGGATTCCATGTCACCACATCCACACTGCAGTGCCGCGGTGAACCACCCCGTACTGGAGTTCAACCGCCTCGGCCTCAGCCTCAGCCTCAAAATGTACCCTCACGGGTACAAGCACGAAGTGCGTCCTAGGGACGACCTGGTGCCCGAGCACCTGGGGACTCTAACCCCAGACCCGTCCAGCACCGGCACTGAGGGTAGTCCGGGTCTCTCATACCCCGGGTCCTACAGTATCACCACAGTCTCAGGGCTCCTACCCCGGACCGCAAACTCGGCAACCACATTTATCAAGGACACGTCCCCGACATCTCTAGAGGTCTCACTACCTCGTCGGCAAGTCCTGGTTTCATTGTGTTTTCTACAATTCCTTTAATCTCTTTAAAATCATATGCAATTTGTCTTTTCAAAAAAATTTACCAAAACCATTTTCCATTCATAAAACTCTTGCAAATCACATGCATTGTGCATCAAATCATTACCTGTGGTCTTTAAACCCACACATTCTTTCATGGTCTTTACACCATGAAATCACCCCTCACACGGGTCCATATCCATACACAGAAGCCGTGCTTCAACATCTCATGGAAAACATCATTAAAAACAACATACTTGCATGCATCACCTCACAAGTCATTTCCATGCATTTCATACATTTATCATGTATT
>JAMKQA010174542.1:0-11569 GCA_024699735.1 Posidonia australis
TGGTTTTCCTTGTCTTCCATAATAGATTAGGTGGCGACTCCATTTGTTTTGTGTTTTTCGACGTGATTTTGCCGTCCGATTTCGCATTCATTTGCGGAATCATCTCGCCGGCATGGTTACACCTATCTTTACCTAAAAATCACTAGAGTGCAGCTTACATGGCTTTGACTATATGCACTAGATTGGATTGCAGCTTTACAGTTTGCACATGAAAGCAAAACATTACGTAACATGTATGAATGACATCTAATTATCATATAGTACAAATCTATCCAAAAATTAAAAAAAAACAACAAACCAAAAACTGGATTTATTGGCACACAACTCCTTGAATCACACCGCTACCTCTCTTGACAGTCACAAAACCTGAAAGTATGACAGAATGGTAAAAGCTGCCAAATTTGCTGCACTTCAGTCCAAAACCCGAAACCCAAAACCTTAAGCCCTAGACCCTTGACCCTAAACCCTAGACCTTAGACCCAAGACCCTAGACCCCAAACTCGAAACCCCAAAACCCAAAACCAAAAACCCCAAACCGTAAACTGTAAAACCCAAACCCGAAACCCTGAACCTGAAACCCTTAACCCTGAACCTTGAAACCTGAACCATAAATCTCAAAACCCAAACCCTGAACCCCAAAGCCCAAACACGAAACCCTAAACCCTAACCCAAAACCCAAACTTAAAACCCTAAACCCTAACCCCAAATCCCAAACCCTAAACCCTAAACTAAACCCTACATCCTAAACACTAAAACTAAAACCTAAACCCGTAACCCAAACCCTAAACCCTTAACCCTAGGGGTTTTGGGTTTAGGGTTTCGAGTTTGGATTTAGGGTTTAGAGTTTAAGACTATGCATTTACATGCCATGATGAAGGTCCATATTCAAAGAATTGTAGTAATTTATTGAGATGATAAAGTTTATATCCTCTTATCATGATGATATTGCCAATGTAGTCTTACAAAAGGCTCCCAAAAGTACCAAATATTCAAATTTTGTACATCAAATAGATTTTGGTCCAGGTCGACCAAAAATTAGTAATAACAATGATATGTCCATGGGGTATCAGTCCATCCATCCATGGCAGCAAAACATTGGTGATGTAGGGCCTATACTTGGGTAAAACTAGGAAAACTAAATCCATGCCAAGTGGCATCCACCATGTTCGCAAGAATGTTTTGCATTTTACCATTTTTTGTTACCTCTACATGGTTGAATTACTTCATTATTCTTTCAATTTGTAATGTTTCCAAGCTATATCTATCAACCTAATATATACCTAAAAAATCTCTTTTACAATGTCTCGCTTTATACCATTTATTGACCTTGGAGAATGTATTTGTTTGATTTTATTTTCTATGGAAAGTAAGCATATCTTGAAATTTCTTCTCAATTCTTAAAGTTAAGTCGATCAGATCAAAGTTATAATAAGTGTTTGTGTTTACAAAATGAACAAAAACAACTAAGTGCTTCACAACTATTTATCCACTTAGACCATTTTCTTGATGTTAGGATAATGTCTCACAAGGTTTTTGTCGATGTTTTTAAAAACACTAAACTACCTCCAGAAGGATTGAGTCCAATAACTGTTTAAACTGTCCTTCAGAAAAAACATGAACAAAGTAAAACAATTATATGTAAGATGTATACCACCAATATCTTATTCATTTAATATCTTATATTAAATATTCCCAACAGAATTTTAAGCATTTTAGACATATTATATTTGTCTATAAATTTACCAAGTCATGCATATTTCTGCGTTAAATCTAAATCACCGTAAACGTTTGTTGTTGCAATCTATAAGTTATTCTAAAAACACTGAGAAAGATAACTTGTACTAAATTTTCAAGGTAATTAAGCTAAGCTTTGACTAGGTTTCCTTGTTTTTATCATATTTCTATCAATGTTTCCACTGATGTCCAACATATTTTCTACATTTGAAAGACCAAAGTTCAATAGAAAACTAATGTTCTGAACTATGGTTTGAACTTAATTTAGCCCCAAGTCAAACAAAATGAGCCAACAAAATTTAAACTTGGATTTAGACATGCAATATTAGGACACAAACTTAAGTTTCCATAACAGCCAAAAGGAAAAAGCCTTTTGTTTCAATCAAATGAAATCTTTCCATGCAAGTATAGCATAGACAATGTAATCCCAAACACACATGATTACACGAAGAAACATGGCAACATGACAAAATTTAGTGATATATTTTTTGAAATCATTTGAAATATTTATGTAATTTATGGTTAACGAACCCCTTTATTTTGACATGGTTTGACAAAATTACTATGGAATTCAACACAAATTAGAACTGATTTAACTCAATTAGTACATGTTTAGCATTGTTAATGGATTACTAAGCATATAAATACCAAATTGAATCCAAATACATTTATTACATGTTTAAAATTATGTTATTGTCAACACACAATCATAATTTGGGAAAACATTAAATATTGTTGAAAAATGATAGACGTGATAACATAATCAGTCAGACACGAATAGTACAAGACAGTAAGACACGACCCATTGCCACATCTAGTATAGCACCATCTTGGATCGAAAACCATCTAGATAATATATTGTAACGCCCTGATCCTGGACACGCTATCAGTACACAGTATCAAGCATAATTACACTAATTACAAAAATATCAAATAACTGTAACTAAGGCTCACCTTCAGGGTCACAATGTGTAGCTAGAAGCTCCAACTCCTGCACCGGAACTTGGCTACACACGGTCTGCACCTGAAAACCAAATAGCATGCGTGAGTAACATCTAAGTCACCCAGTACACGTCCCAAAACATACAAACTACAAAACCTATGCAAAACCATAAATCTCACTTTTTTCAAAACTTGGTTTTCTCTTTTTGAAAATCATTCTTTCTTTTATTAAACAATCACTTGGGAGTTCAATCCCAATCCATGCTTTTCAAAAGCCATGTTTCCTTTTCTTTTCTCAAAACTTTTGGAAATTCATTCCAAAACCACTTTTTCTTACAAAACATTCCTTTACATTTCTTTCAAAAATCCTTTTGAAATTCATTTTTCCAAAACATTCCCCTTTTCAATATTTAGGATTTCTTCCCAAAACACACATTTCAAATTCACATTTCTGACCAGATCCAGCCTAAAACACAATGCCCCATTGGGCTCAAAACCAAATCATAAACATTTGCTGACAATTGGTTCAAACATCATCATTTCTTTTCAGGATTTTAGGATCATTTCATCAGTCCAATCCTGACCAAATCACATTTCACTTTCTTTATTCATTTCCACTTTATTTACTGTTGTTACCTTGATCATGGGTAACCAGGTACACAAGCAGTAGGCCAAAACATCCTTCCCCTACCTTCCTGCACTGCTGCAATGAAATTCCCCGTGCGGGATGTCACTGCCCCGACCAATCGGCCTCAATTTCATTTTCATAAGTGCACGGGGATACGTCTCTGTCTGACGTCCCAATCGGTGACCCAAACAACTAGGTCCAATGACCTAGGCTCAGCTAACATCGTCAGTGACCCAAACAACTAGGCTCAAAAGCCCAGGCTCAACCTACACCGCTACGAGCTCGGTGACCCGAACAACTAGGTATGAAAACCCAGGCTCAGCCTACACCGCTATGAGCTCGACAACTACATTATTAATGTTCCATGTCAAAACCACTTTTCATTTCATTTCATTATTCTCGTTGCAGGACTATATTTCCTTGCAATACTTGACCCTCCATTGGGGTCCCAACTCAAGCCATGAAAACCATGCTTAAAGTCATAAATTGGGTCTCATGCCCAAAACCACATAAAACCATCTTTTTCATTCATTAATAGGGTCTAAAACCCAAAACCACACCCAAATCCATTTGTTTGGGGTTCCACATGCCTCCATGTCATTACATGGGGAGGCATCATTCATATAAACCCACCATACCAATAAAATCATTTAACATTCATCAAAATTCACATTTTAACATCCCAAGTTCAGAGCAAAAACGGCATACCGAATTTTCAATTCGGTATTCCGAAATTTCCTGTTTCGGTATATCGAAAATTTTCAGTATGCCAAAACCCCTTGTTTCAGTCGACCGTGAAATTTCGGTCTACCGAACCCTGATTTCTAGCTTAATCTGCTAGGATTTCGGCATACCAAACAAATTCGGCATACCGAATTCCTCGTAGACAGGGCACACCCCTGTTGGTAGCAGCGGAATTCATCCAAAGTTGGAGTCCGGATCAGACCCTCCAAACATACACCATAAATTTCCATAAAATCATGAGATGTAGACCCTTAAGTCTAATTCAAAATCCCTCAAACCATTCATGATTCCATCAACCATACAAGGAGATAAAAATTCACAAGGGAAACATGCTCAGAGTTAAACCTTAAACCATTTAGGGCATATCTACCCAAAACTCACGAAATTCACACAATCTAGCATGATCCCGACACATTCACATCATTTATCACATTTCCATCATCCCTACTATTTTTCAACGATTTCTCATGCATTTTCCATCATTATTCTTCACGGAACAATAACGGAAGAAGGGGGAGGGATCGCGTACCTCTCTAGTGCCCTACGCAACTCCAACGAGTTCACCACACCCCGGCATCACCTCAGCGAGCTCCGGTGAACCTCGACCCCCAGAGGAAGCACACACACACACGCAGTACCCTTCTCCTCCCAGCTCGCGCGCCCCTGCTCCCTCTTCTCTACCTTTCTTCCCCACCACACTCCTCCCCTACCCATGTCTGCCTCCCTCTCTTTATTTCCACCACTGATCTCTTGGCGTTGGCCACCCATCCCGTCGGAAGAGACGGGGAGGCACGGGTGGATGAAGACGAAGAAGAAGACGAAGAATGGGTAGAAGGGCATGGCTCATGAAAGAGAAAAAGAAGAAACGATGGACACGCAAACCGAGACAACTGTGCATTCTCAAACCGGACTCTACATTGGTCCCAAATCACAAACAGGTGCACAAAAGACCAAACACAAGCTCACACAAACAAGAAACAACAGATTATCCATTAATAAACCATTTAAGTAATATTACAATAAATCACATGGTTTACAAATAAAAATGGATAATCAAACCTAGATGTCTTTTTGTAAACGATAATTGATATATATTACACTCAAACACTTATGATAAACCACCACCAAGTGATGTAATATATATGATGTCTGTGGAAGTCGAACTCCCGACCTCTCATACAACTACAAAGAGACTTCACCACTACACCAAGTAGCTGCAGACATATATAATCAGACCTAGATGTAATCAGAACTAGATGTCACATATATTTTTTATGCCTTTCAGCAAAAATATAGTCAACTTGTAGAAAGCCACACATTCTTTACTCTTTCTATTTACTTTGTTGAAATGTACTAGTATAGAATACTAAAATATTGTATGGTGCTATATTAGAGGTATTTGGCAAACATATGGTGCTATATTTGAAGAAAAACATGCATTATGAACTCACCAGCGCATAGGCGAAGGCTTAAATATTAGCAGAGGATTTATCATATGCCTATCCAAGAAAGACACAACCTTAGCATCATCTCTCTCCATCAAAGTGCCAAGAACATCTCTAACATATACCGAGCTTGATCCATATAGATGAGAAGCACAAGCTGCCTTGAAGGTTATAAGCTGCCAACTTCCTGTGAGAAAGAACGAGGGAAGCATATTTTACTGGAGAATATCCAAGTGATTTATGTCAAAAAACTGTTTGATTAAACCAAGTTTAAAATACCGACTTCAGAAAGGTAAGCCAGAGACAGTTCTTGAAGACGTGCCATGAAGCAATATGATGAATTCTAAACAAAGATTCCATGTTACTGTGTTTTGACCATCATGTCCACCGATACGTGTCAGTTTCCAACATGGGGGGTAAATCCAACACAACATCGACATTTAGAACTATCCTTCATAGTAGAAAGAGATATAGAAATGCAGCTTTCAGGAGGTGTTAATACAGAGTTCAGCTAGTTATAGAAGTTGTTTCTCATTCACTAGCTTCAGCTCTGGTCTAAAACGTAACAGCTTTCAATGAATCATATTAGAGTTCTCATGGGAGACAGCTCAGTCAAAGCAAATATTTCAAAAAAGAAATGAAATCAGTTTTTGAAAGAAAAAAAATGCTAACCAGCTTGTATCTCTAACAGCGATATCTTCTTGCTGAAGTGGCGCATCGACCACCATTTAGAGCGAAGCTGCCATGACTGTTTGTCCGCATGTTTTAAAAATGGAAAAGAACAGCTATTTAATGGGTTCTAGGAAGTTCGATTTCCAGACAACCGATCTTGCTGATTTCCTGACTGCTGAACAGTTTGCATGCTAAGAAGACATGAAGCCAATCCATCCCATACATCGCAATTTCCAGTAGTAGCATCCAGGTGCAGGGCTATCATTTCCAGCAGATTTAAGCTGCTATAGTTTCCTGAAAGATCAAACAATAAACAAGTCACAACTAGAATTTGGCTGAGTAATTTAAAAAATGAACAGTTTGCAAATAATTTGCAGTTTGTGCAAATATTAGATGAAGACAGTTTCAGTTGATACTTGATAGCACACCACAAACACCATGAATTTACCAATATTCATGAAAACGTACTAGGGGTTCCATAATCAACATGATTTTTTTGCAGCAGCAAGAATATGGTTTGTTTTTCATTTAGAAAAAAAATGAAGCAACGAAAAGATCTCTTAGTGTTCTCAGGGGCGGATGTAGGTGGGGGCCTGTGGGGGCAAAGTCCCTACTGAATTAAAAAGAAAAAGAACTATAGTATACATATTGTGTAAATAACATTCATGTAAAATCATTGTTATTGTAATCTCTTTTTAACTTCTTCTCCTCGTAAAAAAAATATTTGATGGTGGTTTTTAAAATTATCATATTTTTCTATTATAATTATGGTATCAATTATTTTTACAACTACTTTGATAATTTATTTTTATAGTCTCCACAATGAAAATTTCTAACTCCGCCATGAATGTTCTAATGGTGACACTGTATGGAAGCACCAAATTCAAGTTGAACAAATTGGCAATCACACAAAAACCAGCATAATTATCACCAAAAGAGCTGCAGTGAAAAAATTGTCAACAAAATCGAGAATGTTAAGGTAATATATGATCAACAAGCCCTAAATAAATCTAAATATTAATTCTTTTTTCTGCGTTAGTAACAATTTTATATAATATGCTATGATATTTATATGTTTTTCATTTGATGATTAACTAAAATAAAAAAGAGTTACGGCAAAAGTGATCAGTAGATTGCCTAAAAATAGGATCTAATAAAATTAAACTCTATTTATAAACCATCACACATCTGCAACTTTAATACACTACCATGAAAATAAATAAACTTCCTTCAATATTGAAACTGAACAAGAGTTTAGGATGGGCTTAAACCATCTTGGAACATTTTGATAAGCCTTTCAATTGAGTAACTACAGGTAGGTTCCCTTCTAAGAACTGTCTCGTGACAATTAGAAATTTCAACAAACTCATTACTGCAAAAGCTCTCCAAAAGTCTAGCTTTTAATCTGCAATAATTGTTAAGGAAACATGTAACTGATCAGAACAATCGAAGTAATCATAAAAACAACGAATAAGTTAATAAGTAACGATAGTCTAGTGAAAAAAAACTAGTGCATGAACATAAGAAATATTCACATAATCACTCTCCTTCTGATTATATCTCTTTTTGACGTATCATTCAGCATTTATGTATTCAATTTTTAGGGCAATGAACAGTTAAACTTGATGAGAGAGTTGCCAAAACACCCTAAAAACTGATACATCGTCTTGTGAGTTTCTCCTTGGTAAATATGTTAGAGAAAACCATGTATACTTCATCTCCCTGCATTGTGGTTCCAGCATCATTGATGGTTCAAGGAAATGTGTAACTCTTAAAGGTTTGTTATAAAGAAATGATTGTGAGGCGGAGATGGTTAATGACTATGTATTGACACGGAGAAAAAAGTAAAAGATAAAAAGGCTGAAAATGCATTACACTATTTACGTACATGCCCAAGTTTTGAATTTCACTTGGTCCTTTTACTACCATAATCTCATATGATTCTTCGATTAGATAAAGATTGCCAATCCGTTCAATTGAACAATAAGAATAAAAAAATGGATTTAGATGGCAATTTACTATAGGATGGCCACAAATATGACTTAAAAAGAAGGAATACAAAAGGTCTGCCATTTTGTTAGATGTTTATTTTCACTCTGCTTTTGGAAATGGATAGAAATGCATGTATAAGAGTGTAGAAAAAAAATTTCTTTTATCAAATCTGGAAATAGGTTGAATTGCATGTGCCTTTTAACATGGGTTTATGAAATTAGGTCTTAATTATGCATACATACAATGAAGATAAATTTTCTTTCTTAATTTAGTAGACTTGATGATTGAATAGATTATAAAACGTGTCAAATGTCAATCAAATGACCATAAGAATGTATAGGATGACATCTAGGATGCAACATGTTATACCATTATAAGATCTAGAGAATAAACTCCATTTTAAGAGGGTATAGAATAGAAGTTAGTATGACACCTGAAAGGGAGGGCTGTCTTTGAAAGGTGACACAACTTCGTGAGCTCTTTAAGTGCCTCTCCAACTTGATCACCTAGGAGGAGAACCTGGTAAGATCAAAACCAGAAACACAAGTGAAATTAGAAAATAGGAAAAATTTCAAACTGAAAATAGAGAAAATACCAGAAACATCATTTTTTACACCTGATCATTTCAATACATCAACTTCTCGTTAATGCATAAAAGCTTACAAAAATGTTGATTTCAAAAGACTATGGAGACTAACTTTTTCAAAATCATTACTTATAAAAATAATCTATTTTTCTGTAAGCATTACTAAATGCTACCTTAGATTCAATTTTTATTTAAAAAAATAAAACCTTGTCAACATTATTCATAAATAGCTGAGACATTGAGCTAGTTATTCTTATTTAAGGCTTTTAGAATGAACCCAAAAGCCAATCAAACTATATATGGTGTATTGAAAAACTAACTTGAACACCCCATCAAAAGCAAAAGTTGTTTCTCTACTAAAAAGATATGGTGTCCCTTGTCCCACGACTATCTTAGAAGTTGGATCTACTTTATTAAGTGAGATTGCAATGTGAGAAACTTTTTCTGTCATCTTTTATGTAACAGCCCATACTTATTAAGGTGGGCGCCTAAGCGCCTAGGTGTTATATCCTACTAGGCGTTTATACACCTAGCCCTTTTTCTAAAAAAACAGGATCCTTACCCTATCCAGATTCTTATTTGATCCGGTTTTTTTTGTGTTCTTTGATATTAACTAAGTCTAAGACATTGTTATTCTCTCATATTTTCGTTTTGTTTAGTTAAGAATTATTAAAACTTATTGTTTTTAACTTATTTAGATATTAATGTGTGTTTATATTGATGCTTTGATGTTGTTCTTAGTATATTTTATTATTATCTTGTCATTTGTCATATATTTCAATGTTGTTTAGGGAGTAACCGAGTTAAGAATAGATATATCAATGCATAATTGCTTTTAATAATACATAACATAAGAGTAAAAATACTGAAAATATTTTATTTTACTTTATTTTATTTTTTTTAAATGGCACCTAGGCACCTTAATAAGTATGTAACAGCCACATGTTTAAATTCTCATGAGCATTGCCAGACTATATGATATTAACGTGATTACTGCTATACGTCTTATTGTAAAATCATTACAGCAATACATCTCCTACAGCAACTGTTTGACACCTTGATACATGTGAAGCCATCATGCAGACCATGTTGTTCACTAATGTGGTCCAGCTGCCCAGCACATCCAGATATTTAGTTTTATTTTAGGAAGCAAACATGTAGTACTACAATGCTAGTCTCACTTCCTCTTTTCTCCATGCATCTCTTCCCTTCTATCCGATTTCCAATTCTCCCCAACTTCTTGGAAATTTGAAGTAGTTTTTTGGTCACATCTCCAATTGATTGATAACATTATTTTACAAGCATATAATAACAAGGACATTAAGATCTGTGTTTTCGTTCCTTTTGTTTTCCTTAAAATCATGGGTAAACAAATGCATGAATCATGTGTAAACTCTAAAATTACATTTTATCGTGGATATAGGCATGAAATGTAAATAGTTGGGATTCTTATAGTATGTTTTCCTCATTGGAGACTTGGTGCGAAAGTGCCACCACACAATTTAAATGAAATTTCCCTTTAAACTCTTAAATCATAATGGTGACTAGCTACAGCAGTCCTGCTTAAGGTCCTTAGTCATAACAAACGTAGAATTAGATGCTAAGTTACTAGGAAGGTCAAAATTAAATCAGATAAGCAAAGTTATGTATTTTTTTGTAAAAATAGGTGGACATCTTACCTGCACCAAAGGAAGTGAGGCAGCCAACAACGGAGGATCAGAATATAGAGCAGTTTGTAAGTGCCTAACAGCATTTGTAAAGTTTTCAGTAAGCAGTTCCCTGTGAGAATGGATTCGTTGCTCAATGTCCTTGGTTGAGAACCCCAACTGAATAGGTAAGAGACTCAGCATCCAGACCTAACACTTACATATATAACAAGGATAAACAATTTACACTAACATACTAAAGGAATAAATATGAGCAGATAAAATCCCAGTTGTCTATAAATATTGCATGATGAAATCTGGAAGCCATCCCATTATCAAAAAAAATAAATCAAGTGCATGCTCTAAAGCCAGTAAATCAACGGGTCATCAAATTAAACATAACAAAACAATCAAGGAGCAAACCAGTTCTTTGACATATAAACTAAAAGAGAAACAAAAGCCAAAACCAACTTACTTTAATAAGGTATAAATCAATTCCCATTAACAACAATAGGACATCCAACTCAAAACCGATAATGAGTGCAGAGGTATATTGACACAAGTTTTTATACCTCCCTGTTATGCCCAAAGGGGTCCAAGCACAGCGGATTCAATTAGGTTTGGCACGTATAGAAGGGAAGAACAGAGACCAAAATCGCAATCCACACAAACAACAAAGGTTTTACGTGGTTCCCCAAATTCAAGTACGTACATAGGTGTCTCTCCTTGGTTGCTTACTAACTTCAAATGGTGGAGTACAAAGAGAGGAGGAAGGAGGAATAAAGAGATGGCCGTCCCTAGGGCTTGTAAAGCCTCCACACAAAATCCTCTTGTTGTCTCACAAAAGAGCCTACCCTAATAAGAGTATTGGATGGCCTTATATAGTCGCTAATCATCCATGACAAAAATGCCCTTATACAAATATAATATTCAAGATACATTCACAAATCTCCACCTTGTTTTGAATCAACCTCCACCTAAAAAATACAAAAAAGAAAGAGACACCAAAAAAAGACCCCGAAGGGTCAACAGCAACAGTAGACATTTAGTAAGTCCAAGCAATGCTTGAACTTACTCTCCACAACGCCCTTGGTGAACATATCTGCTGGATTCTCTTTAGTGCAAATCTTCAGAATCTTGATCTTGTCCTCATTCCTCAGGAAATGGAACTTAACATCAA
>JAMKQA010174544.1:0-13739 GCA_024699735.1 Posidonia australis
GACATGGAAAACGGGCCGGGCCGGCCCAGGCCCTCCCGGCCCGGCCTGGGCTCGCAAAAAACGGCCGTTGGCCCGGACCGGCCCCGGGTCATTTGCCGTGTCGGGCCCAGGGTGTGTTGCGCCCGGCCCGGCCCGATTTCCATGTCTAGGTACTCCGGCGATAGTGTCGAAGAAGAAAGGAGTTCCGGAGATTACGGCGCGGCGATCCAGAGGTCCAGATGGTTGCGGGGCGTCGAGAGGAGCATTCCCTTTCCATAAGGGGCCAAAACGGTGAAGGATCGCGCAGTGCAGGTTCCATCGACCGTTGCCGTCGTCTCCTCCGACGGACGAGGTTGCAGGAGCGATCCAAGGCTTGAGAAGTGGCTTGATGGCCCCAGTGTGCTTGGGGGGATTTCATGGAGTGCTTCTGGAGGCTCGAAGAAGCGCGGCGGGGCTGGAGGCGCGTGTTCAGTCGCGGTGGACAGTCTTCTTCTTCGACGACGGCGATGTGGCACTACTCCGGCGATCTTCTGGTGGAGGCTCTGGGAGGCAACGAAACGGCGTTTTGACAGGCAGAGAAGCAAGAGGGAGGCCAGGAGAGGAAGACTTAAGCTACTAGGTCCAGGGAAGAGTCTTGGACCAGTCCCCCCACCTAGGTCACCAGAAAATGACTCCGACGAGGCCTGAGGGCTGATTCCGACTAGAGGAAACCTCTAGACTTGTTGGAATCGATCAAGGAAAACAGAGGGAGTCCTAGAGAACTAAAATTGAAATGAAATGAAGTCTGGTGGAGAGCGTACTTGGTAATGCGCTTTAGCTTGCTTGAAGAGGTTGATACTCTGGCTCCTCACTTCCGCGAATCTCTTTCTTTTCCTGGAATTCTCTCTATCTCCTCCTCCCTTTCTTTTTCGTTCTGTTCTCTCTGTTTTTTTTCTCGCCCTTTCTTCTTCGTTTCAGCTCCTTATATAGGTGAAGTTAACAACCCATAACGACATCCGTAATAAACTGCAACAGAAACCGACATCCCGTAACAAACCAACACCACGACTGTCCCCCAGGCACCTCCATCTTGCCTGCCCGCTCGTCAACAGTGATCAATGGTTGTCCGGGCTCGTGGTGAAGCATCCGACGACACTGGCTCGAGCTTGGTGAAATAGGCTGGACGACTTGGTGAGATGGGTTGGATGTGGTTGGGTTGTTACTAGTTGTTAATGTTGAGGAAGAGGAGGGAAATGATAGGTTGAATTGTGGAATTTGGCTTGGTTAATTTGGAAGGAGGAGGAGAAGAAATGAGTTGAATGATGGGTTGATTCATGGGCTTTGGTGGGCCTTCATGGGTTTAATAGGCTTAGATGGATTTTCGTGGGCCTTAATGAGTTTGATGGGCTTTCATGGGCCTTGACTTTGGGACTAAACTAGAGTTTAAGTTCATTTGTGGTTAAAAGCCCAGTTACTATAATTCTAACCTATAGACCCGCAAAACTGGGGTGTCTACACCGAACCTATTCGGTATACCGCACTAAAGTGTCATGCTAAGACTACTCATGTAAATTGTTATTCTCATTATTAAGGCATGTTATCATTTATCAAGTTCCTTTTTATCAATTAAGTTTCGTATCTTAACATAAATACAGCTAAGGGTATTGAACACTGAGGAGCTGGCATTCAACGTTAAATGCTGGTATTCTAGGCGTTTAATACTCTGACATCCAAGGCTGCTTTAAAATCTATCAATTGTAGTATGCTCAATTATTTCAAACCATTAAGGGATGTCTAGCAACTTTACAACATATAAGTTATAGCATGTGTTAGAAGAGAGATTGGGAGAGAATAAGCATAATCCATTGAGTAGTTACGGTTACACATATATATAGGATGATTAGACACCATTAGGTAAATGGATATCCAATAACTAATTAATCTTACATTAGATACAACCCATATACTCTAACACTCTCCTTCAAGTTGAAGCATACATATCAACTATGTCCAGCTTGTTACATAAAGACTCTAACATCCTAACACTTAGACATCTTTGTAAAGATGTTTGCTAACTGCTCAGTGGACTAAGTATAAAGAGTAAATATAGTGCCCCTCATAGCCATGTGCCTCACAAAGTGGCAATCTACCTCTACATGTTTTGTACGCTCATGAAATGTGAGATTGTTTGCAATGAAAATAGCAGTCTGATTGTCACATCGCATTGGCATAGGAATCCTTGCATCAACTTCAAGCTGCTCTAACAGTGACTTCGTCTACATCATCTCACAGGCAGTCTGTGCCATAACTTTGTACTCTACCTCTGCACTGGACCTGGACATCACATTTTGTTCCTTGCTGTGCCACGTAATTAGATTACATCCTACATAGATACAGAAGTCAGATGTGGATTTTCCGTCCTCCCTGTCTGTTGCATATCCTGAATCTGAGTAGGCTACAATATTGGAATGTCCATGGTTTCTGTACACAAGGCTCTTTCCTAGTGCACCTTTCACATATGACAGGACACGTAGAGTTCTCAGTCAGTGTACTTTCTTAGATTCATGCATAAACTGACTCAAAAGGCTAACTGCATATAAGATATCAGGATGGGTCACAGTCACATATATAAGTTTCCCAATCAGCCTCCTATATTAGCCAAGATCTTCTAATAACTCTGAGCTGCTGTCCCAGAATGAAGGTGTTTGCCCAATGAGAGTGTACTTTGGTTTGCACCCCAGAAGGTCTGTCTCTTGTAAAAGATCCAGAACATATTTACTTTGTGATAATGTCATTTTCTCATATTCATACGTAAACTCAATTCAAAGGATGTAGCGAGGCTTTTCCATGTCTTTTATCACAAAATGAGCCTGTAAATGATTCTTAACTTCTGCAATCCCCTGAATATCATTGTTAGTCACAAGTATGTCATCTACGTATACTGTCAGAATGACATATCCACAAGCTGTCCTCCTGTAGAACATCGAATGGTCTACTGCACATCTCTGAAATCCATCAGCTAGAACCACCTGACTGAACTTGTCAAACCACGCTCTGGGACTTTACTTGAGGCCATAGATTGTCTTCTTGAGTATGCACACACGATTCTTCTCCTGAGTAACATACTCTAGAGATTGTTCCATCAGACTCCTCCAAGTCTTCATACAGAAAGGTGTTTTTGACATTCAGTTGACACATTTTCCAAGAGTGATTTAGTGCCAGAGAAAGCAACACTCTAATGGAATTGAGACGGGTCACAGGTGAGACGTCTCCTCATAGTTTATCCCATAGGTTTGAGTGAAGTCCTTGACACCAACATGGCTTTATATCGATTAATGCTGCCATCTGCTTTGTACTTGATGGAGTAAATCTATTTACAAGTGACCACTGGAGCCTCAATAGTACGGGTTACCAGGTCCTACGTGTCACGACTAGTAAGAGTTGTCATCTCCTCATCCATAGCATCCTTTCAATGTGGGATAGAGAGTATCTCTTGATGATTTCTGGAAAGAGACTGAGAAATAAGGGACAAGGTAAAGTTACGAAAACGAGGATAAAGGGAATCATAAGATACAAAATGAGAGTTAGGATGGACGGTGCAAGAACGCGTACCTTTACGTAAAGCGATAGGAAGGTTTGAGGGACTGACAGGTGGATTTGCATCTGCAGAGGAGGATGGTCTAGTGGTGGGAGCAACTGGAGCATGCTGGTGGTGTTGGTATACCTGCAAGGGGCGAGTAACCTCTGTGGGTACGATGGGCACCCCCTAAGCTTCTTTGTTCTGCAAATCAACTGGTGATGGAAGAGGGATAAACACACTGGTAGAAGATGATTCTGCATAGTATAATACTCCCTCAAAAAAGGTGACATCAACTGACACAAAATAACGCCTAATGGGGGAATGAAAGTACCGATATCCCTTTTGAGTCCTGGAATATCTAACGAACACACACTTAATAGACTGAGGTGACAACTTGTTCAGATCAGGAGAAAGGTTTTGGACAAGCGCCACACACCCAAACACTTTAGAGGTTAAACTGAACAAACTGGATTGAGGGCTCAAACGACGAAGTGGGACTTCTCCTCTAAGAGGTGTTGAAGGCATTCTGTTGATAAGATAGGTCGTTGTTAGCATCGTATCAGATCATAACTACTTAGGCACATGTATATGAACCATGAGAGTGTGAGTGACATCTAAGATGTGTCTATGTTTTCATTCGACAACTCCATTTTGTTGTGAAGTGTAGAGATAAGAAGTCTGATGTAGAATGCCTAATAAAGCACAGTAGAATGTTATTTTATTCTGAACAAACTTAAGTATATTATCAGTACGTAATATTTTTGGAGTGGTATCAAACTGATTTTTTATTTCTATCAAAAAAATTTTCAGTACATCATAGACCTGATTACGATCTTTGAGGAAATATACCCAGGAGACTTTAAAAAAATCATCAACGAAAATAATATAATATTTATGTCCTGACACTGACTAAACTCTGGACAGACTCCATACATCACAATGAACCAACTGAAAAATAGACGTACTAGACACAATACGCAATCGTTTAAAAGTAGTACGATGGTGTTTACCCAATTGACAAGACTCACATTGAAACTGTGACACTGAACGTCAAGGCAAGGCCTGTTGAAGCTTTTGATGAGACGGATGATCTAACCGATAGTGCCACAAGGATGACGACTCAGAAGCAGATGTCACAGAGGCTAGTCTTTACGATATATCATTATGAACCAGCAGGTACACTCCATTTCCTCGCTCACGGTCTAAATCAATCCTTCTCTTCATCTGTAAATTTTGAAAAGTACAATGAAAGGGAAAGAATGTGACACAACAATGCAGTTGTTGGGTAGTGATACTAACAGACAGCAAATTTACAAGGAAATCAGGAACAAATAAGACTTTGTCAAGTACAAGTTGGGAAGAGGCTTGGACCACTCCTTCTCCAGAGACTGGACACGTTCGGTCATCGACAATTGTAACAGTTTGAACATCAAACAACTCAGATATGCGGGAAAACAAGCTGCGTGTACCTGATATGTGGGACGAGGCACCTACGTCAATGATGTCAATGATCAGGAGGAGTCCTTGGATGCATAAAAGACACTAGTTCCTGAGGAGCTAGCCTGAGTAGCCGTGACGGTAGATCTGTAACCTTTACTTGCTAAAGTTGCTCATAGTCTGCCTACGAAACTGTGAATGTCTGCTCCTCAGTGGCAGCGACAGCATTGGAAGGTTCTGTAGTGACATTTGTTGTCTGAGGGCGGCCAGTAATATCCCAACACCTGTCTATCTTGTGCCCCAACTTGCCACAATGCGCATAACGTGGACATCCACCTGTCTCACCACGACCGCGACCTCCTCCTTGAGAACCACCACGACTTCGACCTTGTGTGACAATCATGGTTAAAGGCTTTGTCACTGTTGGGGACACGATTGTAGAAACCCTCAGAACCTTGTCAAAAGTAGTCTATAGATTTAGAAGAGTGTCAGTGGCTAACACCTAACCCTTGACCTGAGAATTAATATCGGATTCAGAGTAAAGAGGAAAACTGCAACGGTCAATTCTTTACGATACCGATGTAGACGGGTGATGTCAACAGTGAGAGGCTGGTGGACCTCCAACTCCTCAAGTAAGGCACAGAGAGTAGTGAAAAGGTCCTGAACAGATCTGTCTCTTGACGTAAAGTAAACAACTGCTCATAGATCTCACATACTCTGGAAATATTCTTCTCATGGCCATATGTTAGACGAAAGGTATTTCATAACTTCTTTGCAGGCCACAGTGAGAGAACCCCTCGAGAAATAGAGGGCCTTATAATATTGGCCGCCCACGTGATGACAGTCGCATCATCAGTCAACCAATCTTCATATGTTTCTGACTTGATATTGGGAGGTAGATGTGTAAAGATGTTTTAGCTTTTTATGTACAAGAACAAATGTCTCAAAACTCTGTGACCATGGGAGGTAATTTAGGCCAGAGATTCTCTCAGAACTACCACTCAGATTCTTTACAAACAAATCAGGAGATGCCATATGGATTGAAAAACGACAATAACAATCCAAAAATATGCGCTGAAAACAGGAGTATGTGAACCGAACTACTCACCAAACAGGGTGAATGTGACGTATCAACACCCACCAACGATTGAAGACGACGGAGAGGCCTAGGACATGGCTTAACGGGTTGAACTGCTTGAGAGGAGGGGCAGGACTGCCCCTATGATCTGCGAGGAGGGACAAAGGGACTCACCAGCGGCTTGACATGTGTCAGAGAGCCCCTATCTGCTTGTGTTTCGGTTGGGGAGGGTCAGTGGTGGGTTGGGAGGGCTTGACGGCTGCCGACGAGGGCCTATAGGCCTGGACGACGTACGGGAATGGGCTGGACAGCCCCCCGCTGGTGCCAGATTGTCGGAATGGGCTTGGGACTAGTAAGAATCCTACCCAATAATCTAGATAGGTTGGCAGATAGGTGGACTGTGGCCGACGGAGGGGTAGGCTGGGGCCAACGGAGGCTGGTGCTTGGGTGGAAGTCTGCCCAAGGGTCTGGAAGGCCGGCGGTTGCTTGGCTTAATGCCAGCGGCTGCTCGGAGAGAGGGTGGTTGAGGTGGAGAAGAAAGGGAAAAAAATCTAGGTTTTAACCCAAACTCTGGATACCATGTTAGAAGAGAGATTGGGAGAGAATAAACATAATCTATTGAATAGTTAGGGTTACACATATATATAGGGTGATTAGACACCATTGGGTAAATTGATATCCAATAATCCAGTTTACCTTGCATTAGATATAACCTATATACTCTAACAACATGCATGCTCAATGATTACTGTTAATCATTAAATCATTCAATTAAATATAACAAGTATTGGGATGACCCTCCAATGTAGATATGTTTAGCTTTAATTATAGATCTTAGGCATAGATTAGTTAATTGTATGGTACTAATAGATGATATTTTTCAGTAACATGAATAAAAATGACTTTATAGATTCGTATAATAATAAAATAAAGACAACTTTATATACATTATTTGATGGATATGCTAGAAATTATGGTGAAAGTGGTAGTAGTGATCATACATCTAGTTTTGTAGGAACACATATAAGTAGTAGTAGTGGTAGTTCTTTTTGGAGTAGATTAAATAAAAAGAAAGAAAAATATGTAAAATCAATTACAAATAATAAATTAAAAAAATATTTAGAATGCGAGTTTACTTTTAGTGATCTAAAAATAGAAAGCTTAGACATATTAAAGTAGTGGTTTAACGATTCCAGCGTCAACTGTAACGTAGGAATCTGCATTTTTTGTAGGAAAATGAGTATTAAATGATAGAAGATGTAGATTATCTGAGAAGTTTGTAGAAGCTTTGTATACTTAAAAGATTGGTATGATGCGGTTGATCGTCTTCAAGGATTAAACTTAAACGAGGAATCAGAAGACGACGATGCGACGTCAACATCAACGAGAAGGACCAGAACAGACTCTTCTATTGAGTAAAAGTGTAAAAGAAAAGTGTAAAAATATAAAATTTATGTATAAAAAATAATCATGTATTTTTTTAATTATTATGTAATTTTTTATTTATGTATAAAAAAATAATTTTTTATTAATACAAATTTTAATTATTTTTTAAAATTTAAATGGCCCAATGGATCGGCCAGGCCCACCAGGCGGGGCCCTGTCGGGCCGAACGAATAAAACCTTTAGTCTGACCCGTCCAGTAGATCCACCCGACTCATCCTGGTCCAGGCTTGGGCGGGCTAACTGGCTAAATTTTGGGCTTTTATGTATAAAAAAATATTTTTTTATTAATAAAAAATTTAATTATTTTTTAAAATTTATATGGCCCAATGGACCGGCTTAACGTAGCTCGACCTATCAAGTCTGTGGCCTGGCCCATTAGGCGGGTCATGGGCCTTGTCGGGCCGAACGAATAAAATCTTTAGCCTGGCTTGTCCAGTAGATCGGCCCGACTCGGCCTGGTCCAGGCTCGGACGGGCTGGTTAAATTTTGGACCGAGTCAGCTCGACTCGGCCTATTTTCCAACTTTACATTTAAGGCACCCAAAACCCTCCTGAAGCTCCTCTTAGATTCCCTTAGATGAGGAAAGAGAAGAGAGGAGCCTTCCTTGACATGCAACTTCATTCCCTACAAGAATTGGTAGTTTGACTTTTTACATGCATCTTCAGAGCATTGTACGCTTGTCTGACATGCATTCAACGTTAAACGCATGGATCCTGACATCTAATGTCTTAGGTACAGAAATCTCGTGCAAGTGTTGAGCAATTTATATCTGACGTTTTATATTAAACGCTCCTATACTTAGCATTCAACACAACAAAAGTTAGAATTCATTATTTTTAATGTTAACGCCTATAAAGCAACGTTTTATATTAATGCCTCACTTTAAGCGTCCAACAACTGAGAAATCCTAAATTAATTTTTAAACTTAAATTACTACTTAAAATCCAAGATGTTACAGTTTTCCTCTTAACGATATAGAAGGTATCTTGTTTATTAGATATGTGACAGTGTGAGTAGTATCAGACAAAAACAAAATTTGGAACATTCATGTATAACATGAGAGTGTGAGTGACATCTAGAATATGTCTATGTTTCTGCTCAGTAACTTCGTTTTGTTAAGAAGTGTGAGGACAAATAATCTGATGTATAATGCTTAAAGAAGCATAATAAAATTGAACATTAGATTGGACAAATTCAAAAGTATTATTTGTACAAAAGCATTTTGGAATAACATCAAACTGATTTTTTATTTCTGCAATGAAGGTTTTAAGGACATCAAACATATGATTGCAATCCTTAAGCAAATATACTTATAATGTTCTTGAGAAGTCTTTAATAAAAATAATATAATAATGATAATCAGATACAGAAAGGACTCCGATTGGATCCCAGATATTACACTGAATTAACTCAAATAAATTTTGATTTGACACAAAATGCAAATGCTTAAAGAAAGTTCGATGGTGTTTGTCTAACTGACACGATTCATACTCAAACAAAGAGACTGAAACTCATGATAAGGTTTGTTGTAACTTCTAATGTGATTAGTGGCCTAACTGATGATGCTATAAGGCAGAAGATGCAAATGCCACAGATGCAAGTCCTCGAGGTATATTATCACAGGCTAGAATGTATACACCGTTGCTTCGATCATGGCTTGAATCAATCCTCATTCTCATCTACAAATCTTGAAAAGTGCAGTGAAAAAAAAAGATCACATAACATAGTAATTGTTTAGTGATGATACTAACAAAAAGAAGGCTAACTGGAAAATAAAAGTGACAGTTGAGTAGAGATCTGTACAATCGCTTCTCCACTGAGTAAACAGGAACCATTCATAATCAGTTTGTAAAAGCATTTCCTCCTCGCTGGTGGAAGTAGTAGGTGATGACTCAGTGGTAACATTCGCTGTCTGAAGATGGCCAATGATCTGTCAACATCTTACCTATCTTGTGTCCTATCCGTCCACAATGTGAGCATCATGGACGTCCTCTAGTGTTTCCGTGTCCTTGACCTCTCCCTCGAGAGCCACCACATCTATGACCTTGTGTAGCTGGCATTGTCGACTGTTCTGACACAGTAGTAGGGGTGGTTGTGGAAATCTAGAGAACTCTGACAAACGTGATTTGTAAGTTAGGGACACTATCAGCACCTAATATTTGACTCTTTATCTGAGAAATGAGATCTAAGTTCAGACTAGATAAGTAAGCGGTAACAGCAAGGTCTTTATGATACTAATGTAATTGGGGAATGTCAACTGTTAGCGGCTGATGAATATCAAACTCATCAAGAAAAATACAAAGGGTTGTGAAATGCTCCTTTAATCACCTTGGCGTAATATGAATAAATGCTAATATATCTTAAATGTTCGAGATATATTCTTCTCATAGCCACATATGAGACTTAGGATATCCTAAATTTTCTACGTTGGATGTAACATCATAACCTCCCATGCGATTGAAGACTTCGTACTGTTAATCAATCACGAAACAATAACTGCATCATCAGCAAGTCAATTATTATACGTATCTACTTTACTGTAAGGAGACGGATCTATAAGATGCTTTATCTTTCAATGTGCTAAAACGAATGTCTCAAAACTCTACGACTAGAGAAGATAATTATTGTCAGAAAGCTTCTCAGAAGTCTCATTAAGATTTTTCACCAAAGAATCATGAGTAGCCATAATAACTAGATAGAAACGATAAATAAACAGATGTACAGAGGAGATTGAGAGCAGACAGAGTCACCAATAGAGTAACCAGATTGTTGCACTAAACCGTGGACGTGACAAGTCCACACTAGAGACGACGTAATACATAACAGCTTAGGACATTGACCCAAACAGTAATGTAACTGTTAATATTACTATTCGAACTGGTGTCGGTGAAAGGACTTGGGAAGGGCCGGCGGGTGTGGAGGAAGCATCGGAGGGGTACTGCGAGGTCGACAGTCGACCTACCAGCTATGCTGGAAGAGAGGTCGAATGTCCCTGATGGTGCCAGCAGTGGCTGCTGGTGGAGCTGGCGACGGAGGATGGGCCTGCAGGGTCTGCTGGTGGCGTGGGAAAGGGCCTCCGACCTGGTTGACGATGGGAAGAGGGCTAGACATGGATCTTGGTCAACGATGGCGGCGTTTCCGACGTATCTGGTCACCTATGGCAGTGGTTTTGGCGCTTCTAGTCGTCGTTGGCGGCGGCTTGGGCTTTCTGTAAGGATTAGGGTTAATCCTGGTGCTCTAATACCTTGTTAGATTAAGGGAAAAGGAAGAAATCATTGCATTAAGATATGTAGTTATATATATATATATAAGGTTTCTTAAATAAATGGATATCAATAATCCATATAACCAAGATTACTAAACTACATAACATAACATCTGTAACAAAGCCAAAAAAGGATTTTGCGTAGCCATGTTGCCTTCCAAACGAAGCCTGGTCTTCTCTCTTTCAATCATGTTACATGGAACTATTCCCTTGGTGCTAAAAAACTTATAAAACCCCTCAATTAAGAAAGAACTTGTCATTTCCATGTTCCAACTTACATGTTGAGTGTGACTGATATATATGCTTGAGGGAGAGTGTTGGAACAGCTTATATCATATCATGTTTGCTGGACTTTTATGAGTGGATCCATATGTCTTAACTTCCATTTAGCTCCTCAAACTGTCACCTACAAATGTGAGAGTTCAAGACAAGTTTTTCTAGTTTGGTTTCTTTCCTTCTAACGGTTGCCAATACTTTTGCTTTAGGTGCATAGATGGATCCAAAGAAAGCAAAAAAGTCTTACAATAAGAGTCACTGCTGCTAAAATTCCTGCAAAAGAGCTGGGTATTGATCCAGAGATATGTTCAATCAACATTCCTGAGAGTACCTTGGAATTGCCAAAAGGTACGTTCCATATATTATCTTATCCTTTTATATTTTCTTATTTGAGGTGATGAAAAATATGATAAACTGGATACAATATTTGAGAATTACTTGTGCCTAGTCAATAATGCTGAGTCCTCTCTTATTGTGCTGCTTTTTTTTAAAATGGGTATGATATCTAAAATTTCTGTTTGTCGAAATCAATCTTACCTTTTAGAGTTTGCATCGTCTGTTCTTTTACTACACAGTAAATGGAAATTTATCTTACTAATCGTTATTACCCTTTGATCCTATTATAATGTTACCTTTTATAAGGAAAGATAAATTAGAAAGTTCAAAAGGACACAGTTTCTTCAATACTTGGACAAAAAAGAAAGGATACTAAGATAGTGAAAATAAGTTAGGCACAGATACCAATCAGCCATCAAGATGTTTACTGTTATAATGAGGACCTGTCAGTAATAGGAATAGTTTTCAGCAGCTGTTTAAGAAGCAAAAATTCTGGCATTATTCCCTGGGCAAATTTTGTTACATACAAAACACAAGTAAAACAAATCCGAAGCTTGTTGCCATGACATTCAGTACGACGTTTTTTCAAATAAATTGTCATTGAAATATAAACCTTCTCTGATGATCTTTGGTTTGCAACAGAAGGAAGAGATTCACTGATACCTGAGCTTGAGGCTAGATCAAAGAAAGATGGAGCATGGTAAGATGATTTTTGTTGAGCAGACTAGAACATTTCTCTTGAAAATTATCTGTATGCTGCTTTGTCATTATGTATCTCATGTTTGTTGCTATTGTAACAGTCAGACACCCATGTTAATGACCTTTTTATCATCTTTCACTTTGAGATTTACACAGCCAAATTTGGTGTTTGGTGAGGACAAAGACCTTCTAGACTACCATGCTCATCATTGGACATGTCAAATTCATAAGAGACATCTTTACACACACACACCCCTACAAACATGCATATTTACATTTATAAGCTACAAACTTTGTTCACGTATATACCCCCAACAAAATCAAATCAATCACTAACTTATTCTGCAAGCATACTAAATTCTGGGTAACATGTTGGCAAAACATACCTACAAAATGTGCAGTTAAAACACACATCAGACGTGCTTTTTTGGCATGCATTTTGCGAGACTCGCTAAATGCGACTTGGTGGACGGTTTTGGTTTTGTAATAGCATTTTGGAAAGAAAAAGGGTATAATCTTGCAAATGGAAGTGGTTTTGTTGAATGTAGAATTGATTTGAATGGGTTTTGATGGTCTCAGAGTTGAGTGGAAAGTTTCATTTTGGAAGATGATTTTGAGTGGGAAAATTGCTTAGTGTGGGTTTGGATTAAGTGAAAAGAGCTTCCTTAATTCGGAGCAACATTCTTCACCTTAATTTCATGAAAATTGGGATGTTTATAAATGGACTAAGACATTGAATTATAAATAGCAAATGATGGTCTACATGTAATGGCTTTGCTCGTCCTTGCAATTCAAAATTTTAGGTGTTTCTACTAAAATTTCGTTAGGCCATTTGCCACTATTGTATTTTAACCCTCGTGAGAATAATAAAGGGAATCATAGCTGGTGAGGGGGTGATTACATATTTATAGAGTTATTAGATAAATGCATATCTAATAACTTATTAACCCCATACAAACACAATAGGCTTAATAATAATAAGTCTAACACTCCCCTTCAAGTTGGAACATATATATTAATTATGCTCAGTTTGTTACAAAGTGACTTAAAAAATCCAATACTTATTTTAGTGAAGATATCTGCTAGTTGATTTGAAGATTGCGTATAAGGTGTAGAATATAACTCTCTTCATAACTAATTTATCTCTATATGTTTCGTGCGTCATGGAAAATATGATTGTTGACAATGAAAATGGTAGTTTGGTTATTACAATACATAGACACAAGAATATCTACAAAAAAAATCAAAGCTTAAACTGTAACACCCCAGTGCTACACAACAGTATGAGAACTACCCAAACACAATTAAATGCAACTAAGTAGCAATATTAAAATAAATAAAGCTAACTACTCAGACCTGTGTGCGGCAAGTGTGGTTTGAAAAGTTACACCAGAGAAGACTGCTCCTACAGCTCAGCACCTGAAAACAAGGGGACAAGAAAACACGCGTGAGTGACAAGAATGCCATCCAGTACGTGTCCCAAAAATAACACTAAAAACACAAAAAACCTTTCCAGAAAGCATCATTTTAAATCCTTATATGTAATTCTTAAAATTCAGAAAGCAATGGCTTTTCAAACTTTTCTTTTCTTTTCTTTCAAATCTCATGCTCTTTCAAAGCCTTTATTCTCAACACTGGAGAAAACAAATCATTTTATCTTGTTT
>JAMKQA010174547.1:0-11381 GCA_024699735.1 Posidonia australis
TATCCTTGGAGACAGAAGAGCAGATATTTCTTCATCTATAACAACTTTCCACTAAAGAATAGTAACAGCTTCATCATAATTTCTACAAATAGTAAGAGAAGACACAACTACAATAAATTTACGACATGCAACATCCAAATAGGAATAAGATACCACATTCGATATAGAATGTGAAGTACAAGATCAAGAATCTTTCCTAAACGCAATTGGAAGGACAGTTAGCAATGATGGTGACTATCGTGAACCTTCTAAGTAGAGGATGCTGTCTTGAAAGGAAGAATAGAGGAAACCAATGTAGATAGTGAAACCACAACCTATGAATGTGAGTGTTGCCTGTATACATGAATCACATGGAGAGGAAAGGGAGGCGGAATAGCTAGTGGTGAAGGCCCAATCAGATCAGGAATAATGGGAAAAGACACTGATGGTTCCAAGGAATAGCAACATAAGAAGAAGAGAAATTAGATCCTATGACAATAGTCTTTCCATTTTCTGAGAAATGCAGAGTAGACTTGAAAAAAAATTATATTCGATGAATCAATGAATCAATGCAACAGATATCCCTTCTAGGTAAGAGAGTAACCTAAGAAGACACTTTGTTGCACACACGTACCTGAAGACTATAAGAGAGAGGAAATAAAGGGTCATTAAGGTAAAGTATTGGAGTAGGAGATTTGCCATCAAGAAGAGTTGATGGTAAACAATTAATAAAAAAACATGTAGTAAAAACTATATCACCCCAATACGGAACCAGGACCTTCATCTGACACAAAAGAGTGCAAGTAATATCAAGAGATGATGATTCTCCTTTTAGTGACCCCATTCTATTGGAAAGTATGAACACAATTGGTTTGATGAACAATAACATGAGTATAACTAAAGGTACTCTAATACATTATCAGTCCTCAAAATTTTGAGACCAACACCAAATTAAGTTTTTATTTAAAAAGACTAGAACACCAAAAGTACTTGAGATCTAGCCTTCAAGAGATAAATCCAGGTGCACCTAGAATGATCATCAATACACGTAACAAAGCACATATTTCCACCACCAACAGTAATTAGGACCTCAAATATATAAGTGCAGAAGGCTAAAATGACCTGAACTGCTTAAGTTAGATCTAGGTGAGAAAGTCACACGATGATGCTTTCCAAATTAGCAAGTCTTACACTCAAAACAAGAAATAGCAGGATTAAAAGGTATGATACGAGCTAGCAGATGACCAAGACGATAATGTCATCGAAGAAAAGAGACTTTGGGAGTGGCAGCAACATAAGTAAAAGTGATGTCATCCGAGTAGTATAGCCCCCTAAGTTCAATCTTAATAGTAATCCTTCTCCTAATGTGAAAATCTTGAAAGCAACAAAATGAGGCAAACTATAAGCCACAAAAGTTCCATGTTTTCATAAAGATACTAATAGAAAATAAGCTGACAAGAAAATTAGGTACATAATAGACATCATTCAACTAGAGGGAAGAGGGTGTAGAAACCACCTTAGACCCACAAATCTGAGAGAAAACACCATCAACAATCCAACAAATATGGCTATGCTTCTCTAAGGAAGAAGACAATGAATTGTCTCTTATCATATCACTTGTAGCAGCCGAGTCAATAAACTGCTTGCCCTAAGTAGCCGTAAACACACTACCTAAGGAGGAAGTAGCAATGGAAGCCATTGAAGCCTAACTGCGTGCAAAGGTAACAAGAGACTCGAGCTCCTCACAAGTGAAGGTAAAGGTGTCACTAGTAAGTAGAGGAGCAAGGGCCTAAGTAGCAAGTGGAATAGCAATGTTTGTCACGGTCAAACTTGATTCTATCATCAAGTACAATCATACGATTTGTCAACCAACCCAAAGAAGAGGAACACAATACATTGGTGTCAAGACATAAAGTGAGGAGAGTAGTCATGAAATGGCCCAATGCATGGATCAAGGAAGAGAGACTTTAATCCCGAGGAGTCACAGCGATGAACTGAAGAAAGGAAGTGTCCCAAGTAGGCTTCTCTAGCATGGTAAATGACTGAAAAATGGGATGTCCTGGCTAGACAACCCCCAAAATAGGTTCTCAATGGCTTAGGTAGTAGTGGCTATCACCAATGGGTCGGAGAAACATCGTCGGCACTAGCGACAACGCTTGGCGAGGCCGACAATGTTGGCAGGAAAGCTTGGTAGGGCAAACGACAATGATGAGTTCCACCAACGACAACGATGGATTCCGACGGCAACAAGGGAGGGAGAGAGTTGTGGTAACTTCAAGCCCTAATCCTACTTCTTGATACCATGGGAAGACAAAAGGACAAAGAGATAGTTGTATTACTAGGACTCATCATCCTTATATAGGATTAGGATTAGAATGGAAAAATACAATGATACCTGTATGTCCCATATATCACATACACAAAGGATAATAGACATCAAGGACGTTACTATGAAGTTCATGTTACTTGAGCTTCCTAGACTTTATCAAGTGGTTAGTTTGATATGGCTCATGTATCTTGGAGAATCAAAGCTTAATTGCACTTTTAATATTAATATAAGAGGCATCTAAACTAACCTATGTCAACTGTTAATTTATACTTTAGATTGTACGAATAAAATTAAGTGTAAGTTGGAATTTTGTGACTTGTAAAGTCACCTATTCAAATGGTTTACGCTTCTCATATCAAAGGTAACATCCAGTTTTATTTAATTTATTCCTTTATGATTAATATCATTTAGTCCTTTAGTAAGACAACAGATCCCATCTGGTCGTGTGGTTACAGAACAACAAAGTTTACATTGTTGGTTTAAGATACATGGTGGCGTTCACCATGCTAGAGATGGTAGCAGAAACAAAGCAATTAAGACCAAGAATGTGGTATATATAGGGATCACCAGATCTTTACTTTCACAGCTAATTTTCTCTTTCTATTCGTTGTCTACTTTTAAGTTTGTCACTTTTGTTGCTTTGATTTTATAGCCCTCAGAAAAACTAAGTTATTCAAATTCTTTTATCAAATCAGTCCCTCTCTGGCAGAGAAGTCATCTACTAAAAAGGACCCTCTCCACTGTCCACTTGTTTCATGGCTTGACTCCTCATCTGTTGTCCTCGACCCATGACGTGCTCTTTTTCTGGTAAGCTTCTCTCTTCCCTCACCATGAATTGGAAGGAAGAAGACGACAACTTTTGTTTTGTTTGGGAAAAAACTTGTGTCATCTCTAAAGGTCAGACATTGTTATCTGTTATTATTATTAGATAGTTATCTGTTATTAGGCTCATGATAATCTATTTAGACATTTACACTTTTAATATTTCACTTCTTTAAACTTATTCTTGTATCCATTTTTAATATCCAAGAAAATATATATGCATTTCTTTGGGGTGTAGGTTATTTATGTTTGGGAATGATCCTTTGCGGTCAGCCTGCAACCGTTGGTCCACTCATAGTAGGTCTTTTTCTGCTGAATTAAAAAAACAAGAAATGGAATTGCAAACCATAGCATATAAGTTCTCTATTTATATTGTCCATACAAATGTTTATGGGAAGGTTCAAATATATGAGTAGGTTATCTCATTATTATTAGTGATGTTATTTAATATTAGAGGTGTATTTAGGCTATATGGTTAAATGGGCATCTATTTACCATAGGGTTATGATGTCATGTATATATAGCCTTGTAATCTGTTTTTAGAATTGATTGAATCTGATTTTTACCTCTAACATGGTATCTAGAGTAGGTTAACCTTAATCCCAAATCCACCCACCCCACCATCGTTGACCTTAGAGATGCACATGGTTCGATTCTGTTAAGAACCATGAACTGAACTATATCTACTACTTCTGACTATATTGGAACCGAATCGAACCATGTGTATACTTGGAACCGAACCGAACCGAACCGAACCGTTCAAAAATCAGTTGGTTCGGTTCGATTCTCGGTTAAAATTGGAAATAATTATAAACTTGTGGTCATAGAAGTAAATACTAAGTAATGATCATCACATCTTGTGAGAATATAAATTAGAGTTGATGGAATATTGAACATGTGGATTTGATAATATATATATATATATATAAATCACTCAGAACCAAGAACCAAACCACTAAAGATGGTTCCAAGATTTGAGAACCGAACCGAACCGAACCATTCAATACACTTTAACCAAATCGAACCATTAACAGTTCGGTTAACCGATTCAGACTGAACCGTGTGCACCCCTAGTTGACCCCACCCTTTGCCGCAGTCAAACGTCAGATCCGCCGCCATCGGTCACCAGATCTACCACTAACCAGTCCATAAACACCCTCTCCACCACCCGACAGCCCAGGCCCTCTTCTCCAGGCTGTTCAACGACTCTTTCTTCTCCCTTCCCACCAATTGAAGGCTGCCAATCTAGGCTCTAGGTCGTCCAACGACGTCCTTGACCTCTTCCGATGTGCTAAGCTACTTTGTGATGCTGTAGAACAGTTGTGTGCCCCAATTGTGCCTATTTAGACTATTTCGTTTGATTTTGTATTAATTTGTACACAATTCAAACCATACTTGTGGACTTGAGACCATAAATAGCCTTTCTAAGGTGAACTACTTGATTTTTTCTTAAGCAACATACCTTGAAGGTTGTTTCATAAGAACTATCTCTTGTGGACAAAGACATTTATCGTATTTTTGGGAGTTCATCACAAAATGAAACATATTATCGATGACTCCCCTTCCCTAAAAGACCTTACTTATGATGATTGACTTGCTATAGATTATGATATTTTCTTGTGGTTGGTCAACAATATATAATCCAACATCGCCTCTGATATGATGTTTTTAACTGTTTCCAAGATTTTTTAAATATATGAGAGTTTTTTTCTCTACAACAAGGGGATTGGACTGTTCAAGAGCACTACACTCTTATCCGTGCTCTTATGAACGAATTGGATGTCCAATACTCAAACTCTCAAATGGTCTCAAGATAGTTTAACGGTGGCAAAGTTCCTTTCTGGTTTACGTCTGAATGTTGCGTCAAATTCGTGATCATGTCCTTTGTGCAAGCATTGTTCTCCCCTTGTCATCTACTTTTGCTCAAACCTAACATGTTTCTATGGGCACAACTTAGTTAGCCATGTTTACATCTACTAGAGATCGTGGTTGTGGCCAAGGGAGAGGCCGCAATTCAAAGGGAGGGTTTGGTTCTTAGAAGTGTGACTACTGTGACCACACGTCTGATCGATGTTGGGATAAGTTAGATAGGATGAAAGGGATTCAAAATATGACTACTATTCCAGTTTCACAAGCCATGTATGAGAAATTCCTCTAATAACAAGCTACTCAATCTAGTGCCACTGCTTCCCATGTTGTCATGTAAGGTATTGGTGCTTACCTAGTTTCTAAGGACCATTCTTGGATTATAGACTCTAGAGTCTTCACTAACATGTCAAGTACCCATAATCTTTTCACATCCCTCAAACACTTGCCAAATATTTCCTCTGTATCCATTACCGATGGTAGGTCTTCTCAGATGAAGAGGTTGTTCATGCATTTTCTAGCCTTCAACTTGATAATATCCTTTATGTTCCAAACTTTTTGTAAACTTACTGTTGATAAGGGAGAGAATGATTAATATTATTGATAATCACTGTTGTTACATGTATATATAGGATTTACCCTTTATACAGATATCCATATATCATATATTCACATAAGAGATAATCATTCATTTAATAGCCTATATCTAACACTTCCCCTCAAGCTAGAGCACATATATTAATTATGCCCAGCTTGTTACATAAAGAGTTAAATATTCCAACACTCAATCCTTTGATGTAGATTTTTGCCAACTGCTCTGTGGTCTTAGTATAAGGTGTACAAATAACTCCTTTCATTATCATGTCACATATATAATGACAGTCCACCTTAACATGCTTAATGCATTCATGAAAGAAAGGATTATTGACAATAAAGATCACAACCTAATTGTCACAATGCATTGTAATGGGTCTCTTCACTGGAAAGTGAAGTTCTGACATAAAAGGATGTAAACCAGACCAATTCATAAGTTGTCTAACATATGAAACGGTACTCTACTTTTGCATTGAACCTCTATACAACATTTTGTTTTTTACTCCTCTATTTTACAAGATTTCTTCCAACATAGATACAATAACCGTAACCAGATGTAGATTATTTGTTACCCTTGTCTCTAGTATAACGAGTATGAGAATATGCCTCAATATCTAGACTACCATGATTCTTATAGATTAGTCCTCATCTTGTTGTGCCTTTAATATAAGTGAGTACATTTAAGACACCTTGTCAATGTACTTCCCTAAGTTCATGCATAAACTGACTAAGAAGTTCAACTGTATAGGAAATATCTGAACAAGTTACTGTCAAGTAGATTAGCTTCCTCATCAGATGTCTATATCTGCCAACATCCTCGTATATGTCGATAGAGTTGTCCAAGAAAGCTTGTATTTGATCAATATAAGTACTTTCTGATTTGCATCCTGTGAAACTATCTCTTAGAGAAAATCAAGTGCACATTTCTTTTGGAACAGTACCATCTTTCTTTTAACATAGGCAAATTCAATTCTCAAAAAATACTTAGAATAACCCATATCCTTAATAGTGAAATGTTGCTACAGATACTGTTTAGTTTCCCTAATGCCTCACTTCTTGAATTTATGATATCATCAACATATGCTTCCAACAACAAACAACTATTGGTGCTTTGCCTAATAAACACTGATTGGTATACAACACATATTATGAAGCTAAATTGCATCACCACCTTGCTAAATTAGTCAAACCAGGCTCTTGTACCCTGCTTGAGGCCATGGCGTTCTTAAGAAGACACACACTGTTCTTCCTAGAACAACATACCCTGAAGGTTACTCTATATAAATCTTTTCTGCTAAATCATCATAGAGAAAAACATTCTTTACATCAAATTGATGAATATCCCATAACTTATTGATAACAACAGACAAAAGCATCCTTATAGAATTAAGCTAAACTACAGGTGAAAAGGTCTTCTTATAGTCCATGCCACAAGATTGTGTGAAGCCACAAGCCACCAATCGCACTTTGTATATGTCTACTAAACCATCTTGATAGTGAATACTCGTCGACAATCAACTATGCTATTTCATTCAGGCCAAGTAACCAAATCTCATGTGTCATGAGTTATTAATGCTTGCATTTTCTCATCTATGATTACCTTCCAATGTGGTAAGAGTAGTACTTCTTGATAATTTCTGAGTATAGACTCTAAGGATATAGATAAAGCAAACTAACAAAAAGATGGATAAAAATAATCATAGGTAACAAATGTACAAATAGGATGAATAATGCAAAACTAGATACCTTTCGTAGAACAATAGGTATATTCAGGTCTAAGGTGGAAGATCTACAGAGAAAAGTTTGAGTTGAGAAATACATATGTTGTTGTCGATGATATGCTCGCAGTGGACGAGTCATTCTTTCTTATGAGGACTTGCATGAACACCTCCTATATGCACAATCTCAACAAACTAAGGAATAAGTGTAGTATTAGATAAGTAGGAGGCTCCATAGAATCAAAATAGAACCTAGACTCCCAAAAGGTAACATTAGCAGAGTTAAAATAACAAGGACTAAGAAAGTGATAGCAATAATATCCCTTCTAAATTCTCGAATATCCTACAAACACACACTTAAGGGACCGAGGATCTAATTTGTCAAGTCCTGGACTGAAATGCTAGACATATGCAACACATCAAAATATAGTCGAAGACTGAATAACTCTTTATAAGGACACAAACGCCTTAGAAAAATCTCACCACCAAAAGACACAGAAGGCATCCTATTAATAAGGTGAACAATATAAATATCTCATTTCTGGACACTCTCCTACCTCCTTTGACTCGTAATACACCACTTCATAGTGTACCTCACTCCAAAGTCCGATCTTTCAAACCCAGAACCTCACCTAAAGTCTCTAGCCTATAGAACGCCTTAGCTCTTGCATTCAACGTTGAACGCAAGATGTCTAACGTTTTACATTGAATGAAGATGACACAACATTTTTTGACCTACAGCTGATTTATTTTCATCTTTACCAACTTTTCTTTTAAGAACTTGAATAATTTTCAAAATTCAAATATGTCTTCGTACCTTTTATGAAGATCTTCACGATCTCATAATTTTAACAATTTAAGTCTCATTGATCTGACCAAAATTGACAAGTTGACTATCTAGAAGTGTAGAACATGCCTTCCACGTCAGCAACTTTCCTTATTTTGCAACGTTTAAAATTCAAATTATTGCTTTTCTAGAAATCTATTGACCAAATATGGACTTGATTAGGATCTAATCAAACTTAATTTGTCATTAATAAGAAATTATTCCCTCAATGATGACAACTGAGTGTCGATCAATCATAGAATGCTTGAAAATCTACATTCTATACAAGCTTAATTTGTCATTAATAGGAGATTATTCCTTCAATGATGATAATTGAGTGTCGACCGATCATAGAACGATGGGAAGCCTATGCTCTATGTTATAGAACAGTTACTAGCTTGCATTTTACATAGAATGCGTGGTCTGCTACGTTCAACACTTCAGAGTTAGAAAATGTCCTATTACAGTTGTATGACCTTATCATTTTTTAAACTTTTGTCTTCCTTAAATCCTACTACATCCCTATAAATACATAGGTACCCCAATCATTAAGAAGAATAAGAATTTGAAGGAGAAAATTTGAAGACGAAAATTAATGACAGAAAGGAACGAGGAAAAATCAATACGAAAGTAAGAGAGAAGGAAAGAGAGTAGAAAAGTCTAAATACTTAAGAGTTGTGTGGATACTTGGTTCAACCTGACCACCCCAGTGACCACATCTTATCTAATAATCGTTCATTTTTGCATTAAAAAGAGATTTCATTTATTGCATTTTCATTATACATTACATCTGATATAGTACATTGTATATAGTTCATACAGGAAAAATAACTCCTCAAGTAAGTAGTTGTTTTATTTATTTTATAACATTTATTTTTCATTATTTATACTCATACTGCACTTAGTTAATCTACGAATTATTAATTATGTTTTGCAAGGAGAAAAAAAAGAAAAAGTAATTCCTCAACACGAGAATCCTCAAGCAGCGTTGATACTGTTCTAAAGTAGCAAAATCTACAGTAACAACAATATCTGTCTAGGCATGGGCCCAGGTATAGCGAACCGAGAATGATGATCATACCAATTTCAACACACGTGAAGTGACAGAGTCAAGAAAAAATAAAAGGAACATAAGCAGAGTAAGAAGCTGAAAAGGCACCGTCTATAAAAAATCCAATAGCCATAGACTAAGAGAGAACCCACAGGTCCTAAGATCGAAACTTGTGGGCAACAAAAAAGTGTAGGAATAAATCTCAAGTTACAAAAGAGTGTGGGAAAATCCCACACAACATATGGAGGGCAAGTATCGAACTTGTGACTTCTAATCGGGAGATTATGGGTTCGAGTCCCCCTGTAATCTTCAGTTTGTAGATACGGAATTTTTCCACGAAAGAAACATTTTCTACTTCTCACCTCGCCTGTATCCCTTTGGTTTTTTTCTCAACTCTGTCACTCCACATGTAATAAAATCGATATGATCGCCACTCTCGATTCGTTATATACTGAACCTCAAGATGTCAAGAGAGATGTTATTGCTACTGCTGGTTCTGTCACCTTAAAATAATGCCAACACTGTCTAAGGATTCCCGTGCTAATGAGCTACTTCTTTCTCCTTTTCTCCTTGCAAAGAAGAATTAGTAATTTACGAATTAACTAAATACAGTAAAAGTATATATAATGAAAAGCAAACATCATAAAATAAATAAAACAACTATTTACCCAAAGAACTATTTCCCTTAGATGAATTATATGCAATATACTATACTAGATGCAATGATATAATAAAAATGTAGTAAATGAAACCCTCTTTTAATGCAAAAATGAATAATTATTAGATGAGACATGGTCACTAGAGTCTTCGAGTTGAACCAAATATCCACACAACTTTCAAGTATTTAGACTTTTCTACTCCCTTTCCTTCTCTCTCTCTCTCTCTCTCCCTTTCTTTTTTTCTCTCATTATCAAATTAATTTTTCCTTGTCCTTTTCTGTCACTAATTTCTATCTTTAATTTTTTCCCTTTAAATTTTAGTCTCACTCAATGGTTGAAATATCCATGCATTTATATAGAAGTGTGGTAGAATTTAAGTTAGGTAAAAGTTTCACAAACAGCATGATTATAAAGCTGTAGTAGGAAAATTTTCAATTCTGGAATGTTGAACACAGCAAACCACATCTTCTATATAGAGCACAGGCTTCCAAACGTTCTATAACCTATTGACGTCCAACTACCATTATTGAGGAAATAATCTCCTATTAATAACAAATTAAGCTTGATTAGATCCTAATAAAGTTCACATTTAGTCAAGAAACTTCTAGAAAAAGCAAAATTTCGAATTTCAAACTTTGCCAAATAAAGAATGTTATTGATATGGAGAACCAGAACCATCAAATATAGAATGTGTTGGGCCAAGCGTTCTATGTAGAATGGACCCAATCTAGCGTTCTATGTAGAACGGACCCAATCTAGCGTTCTACAACCCCAGGCAGCTAAGTTGCCAAATTTGGTCAGAAGATCAATGAGATTTAAACTGTTGAAATCATGGAATTGTGATAATCTTCATAAAAGGTACGAGGATACGTTTGAATTTTGAAAATTATTCAAGTCCATAAAAGAAAATTTAACGAAGATAGAAATAAATCTGCTACGGGCCATAACGCTATGACATCTGCGTTCAACATAGAACGTTAGACATTCTACGTTCAATGTTGAACGTAAGAATATTGTGTTCTATAGCCTAAAGAAACTAAATGAGGTTTTAAACTTGAAAGACCGAACTCTAAGATGATGTACACTAAAAAATGGTGTAATACGACTCAAAAGAGACATGGGAGTACCCAAAAATGGGATATTTACAGATAATAGTAAGGATAACATCAAACCAGAAAGACTTGGATACTGTTGTAAATATGTCTTGAATTATGTCTTTGTTTCAGGGTTAGTTTGGTCATTAGACCATTTAGGTGCCCTAGTATTTAAGAAGGCTAAGGCACAGAATATGTAACCTCTTTTGGCATTATGTAGCCCTATTTTGTCTCCAATTGTATGGAGAGAACTTCTCCCTCTTCTCTCCAGATCTAGGGTTTCATGTGAGGTTCATCTGTGGGGGAGGGTTTGGATGCTTGGGATGTGAGCATCGTTCGTATTCCTGTTTTCTTCTTCACCACTCGACACAACAAGTGGTACCAGAGCTTAGGTTCGAAGGTGAAGGAGAAAAGGGATGTGTGTTTTGTGTTTTTTGTTTTGG